>JANHAO010005618.1:0-22404 GCA_026873985.1 Saraca asoca | reverse complement strand
AACTTCTCACCATGGACTTCATCTTACGTATGCAATGCATGATGAATGCAATATAAGATGAACATTTAACCTTTATATCCAAATCCACAGAGCGTATAGTCTTGGATGCGATAGGGCTCAATCAAATTGGCCTCAAGCACCCATCCAAACTAACAGAAGCTGCGCTGGGAAATTATATAACATAAAATGAAATGGGACAAATTACAATTTTGCCCCATTGACTTAGCAACGTCTTCAAAAAGATCCTCTTACAGAAAGGGTAAATTACATTATGGCCTAAACAAAAATTTTAGAAACTATAGTTCAGCCCCTCAGAAAAAAAATTTCTATTTTCCTTCTTTTTTTATAAGGTATTACAGTAAAGTGTTTCAAAACAAATCAAGTATCACTTAAATCAAAGACTCTTGAATGACAAATTAGAAAATATTATAGTCCTAATATATCACTAGAGGTGACAAATGAATAGATTAAATGGATTTTGATCAGTTATTAATGTATAGATCATTGTTAACTCATTTATTCTTGTATGACCCAATTAAAATTTTATATGGATTATGGGCTATGACCTATGCATAAAGAATTAGACTCAATCCATCTATTTATCTATTTAACTATCATTATTTTATATTATTTTATTATATCATTTTTATTGCTATTATTTTTTTACCATTACACCTCTCAATCATTGTTGTTGTTTTGCCACCAGTATTGAAAACCTGTTCTTATTATTAAACATTTAGAATTATATTTTAATTTTTATCTTAAAAGTTTAATTTATTTTTGTCATTTAGTGGCACAAGTTTTTTTTTGTGAGGGATGAATTTTCAAATGACTTTCAATATTTGATGTCCCAAAATATATTTATTAACTTATTTTCACATATTTTACAACTTACATTCATACCAATCTTCATGCATCATTTCATCAAATTGATCTTATATTGTAAAAGTTACTTGGGTCTATAGCCCCTAGTGATCCAGCCTATTTGTAAAATAGAATCTTAACTCTTAACTCATTTCACAAGATATGTAAGGTTACAGGGATTAAAACATAACTCATTAACCTAGTAGGCTAGCCCATATACCTTTATATATAAAATACAATAGGCTTAGGCTTAATTTTTTATGCAAGGCTAGTCTAGTTTAGACAAGACCTAATTTGGCCTAACATACTTTCACTCTTATTCACGATTCTATCAAATTTAAAAATGTTATCTGAATAACAAATATGGTAAATTAAATAAAAAATATACCATAAAAATTATACTATTTGTACCAAAATAATAAAATTTTTATAATGTAATACGAAGTATAAGTAAATCTTTAATAATTATTTTATTAAATATTTATTTTAATTATTAAATAAAAATTAAAATAGATAAATAACGAATAATTATAGATGAATCATTAATGGTCCTTTTGTATAAAATTCTATCCATTTAATCCGTTAAATATGATGAATGAATTTGAATTTATCTAAAGTTGGATTTATTGAAAACATTCTTAGATATCTATCCACTAGTCTGTATCCCATGTGATGTACAGGTATAATTAATTTTATTTGATAAATGAATTTGAATTTATCTAAAGTTCAATTGATTGTAAAAATTCTTAAATATCTATTCACTAGTTTGTATCTTGTGTGATGCACAGGTTTAATTAATTTTATTTAATAATAATTTATAATATAAATTTAAATTATAAATTATAATATATTTAAATACACACAAATCATCATTATATTTTTACCTATTAAATGACTATATAATTTATACATTTATATTTATATTAATTATGACTGAATACTATATTTTTTTAATTTCATAAAATTGTTACATTAATATTTTAAATTAACTAATTTATTATTTAAATTTTTTCATCTTTTCAAAATATTTTCTAAATTTATTAGTAATCAAATGAATTTATTTATAAATTTAAATTAATTACTTCATACTAAAAAATTTAAGTATTTAATTAGTAAGAGTTCACACGTTGTTATAATTAATATATTATCTTCAAGAAAATGTATATTTTAAAAATATTTTTTATGAAGTTTTAGAAATATCTTAAATTAAAATTATGATAAGAACTCAAAAATGATAAAATTTTTAAAAGGGAAACTCTGAAATATCAAATTTAGTATTTGATATGTAAAGATAATATGGAATTTTAAAGAATAAAAATTTTTTATAGACATTATCAAGAAAATTAAAATGAGATAATACTAATTATGTGTTGATAAATATTTTATTTCTATATAAGTAGAATTATTTACTTATACAAAAATTATATAATACGGATAAAAGAAAAAATATATTAAATTAAAATAAGATTAAAAAATTCAAAAACTTTATTCATAATTTCAATTGGAACAAAAAAAGAAAAAGAAATAAAAAAAATTAAAAATTCTTCTCACCCTCCATTTGTTGGCGAGTGGAAGACACTCATTATATAGTGAGATTTATGTGAGAATAAGTACCACAAGAAGATATGTAAAGATAATGTGAAAATTTAAAAAATAAAAATTTTATATGAATATTATATACCAAATCAAAATTAGATATTACTAATTATGCGTTAATAAATATTTTATTTTTATAAAAATATAATAGTTTACTTATATATATAAATTATTTATTACGAATAAAAAAATATTTTGAATTAAAAGAAGATTAAAAAATTTAAAAATTTTATCCACGATTTGAATTAAAATGAACAAGAAAAAGAAATAAAAATAAAATTAAAGGTCCTTCTCACTCTCCCTCTAATAACGAGTAGAACACACTTCTTGCGTAGTAAGATTTAGGAAAAAGTGAGTGTCGTTGCTATTATAATATTAGGAAGATAATGTGAAATTTTAAAGAGTAAGAATTTTTATATAAACATTATCTACCAAATCAAATTAGATATTACTAATTATGTTTTAATGTATTAATATTTTTATATAAATATAATTATATATTTATATACAAATTATTTAATACGGATAAAAGAGAAGATATTTTGAATTAAAAGAAGATTAAAAATTTAAAAGTTTTATCTATGATTTAAATTGGAAAAAAAGTAAAAAATAAAAATAAAAAGTTCTTCTCACTCTCCTTTTAATGGCTAATGGAAGATACTCGTTACATAGTGAGATTTGGATAAGAATGAGTGCCATAACTATTATAATATTAGAAAAATATGTAAAGATAATGTAAAAATTTAAAAAGTAAAAATTTTAAGATAAACATTAGCTATCAAATTAAAATTAAATATTAATAATTATGTGTTGATAAATATTTTATTTCTATATAAATATAATTATTTATTTATATATAAATTATTTATTATGGATAAAAGAGAATATATTTTAAATTTAAAGAAGATTAAAAAATTCAAAAGTTTCATTCATAATTTGAATTGAATGAAAAAAGAGAAAAAAATTAAAAGAATTAAAAAAAAATTCACTCTTCCTCTAATAGTGAATAGAAAACACTCGCTCATAATAAGATATAAATAAAAGTGAATGTCATGACTATTATAATATTAAGAAGAATGTAAACACAAAGTAAAAATTTTTAAATAGACATTATCTACCAAATCAAAATTAAATATTACTAATTATATATTGATGTATTAATAAATATTTTATTTCTATATAAATATAATTGTTTAATTATATATAAATTATTTAATATAGATAAAAGAGAAGATATTTTGAATTAAAATAAAATTAAAAAATTTAAAATTTTTATCCATGATTTGAATTAAAATGAAAAAGGAAAAAACAAAAAAAATTAAAAATTCTTCTCACACTTCTTTTTATAACAAGTAAAAAACAATTATTATATAGTAAAACTACCTTGTACCTATACAATACATAGATTTAATTAATTTTATTTGATAATAATTTATACTATAAATTTAGATTATAAATTATAATATTTTTAAATATAGTTATCATTTTTTAGCTATTTAATGATTATATAATTAATGAAATTATATTCGTATTAATTATGAAAAAAATATGATATTTTTTAATTTAATAAAGTTATTCCACTAATATTTCAAATTAGTTAAATTTATCATTTAAATTTTTTTACCTTTTCAAAATATTTTCTTAATATATTAATAAATAGTGAATTTATTTATCAGTTATTTTATTTAAAAATTTAAATTAATTACTTTGTACCAAAAAATTTAATTATGTAATTAGTAGCAATTCATGTATTATCATAATTAATATATTATTTTAAAAATATATATATTTTTAAAATATCTTTTTATAAAGTTTCAAAAATGTTTTAATTTAAAATTGTGATAAGTATTCAAAAGTAATAAAAATTTAAAAAAATTATGAAATATCAAATTTAATTTTTGATATTCAAAGATAATATAAAAATTTAAAAAGTAAAAATTTTTAGATAGATATTATTTTCTAAATTATAATTAAATATTACTAATCATATATTATATTTTATTTTTATATAAATATAAATATTTATTTATATACAAATCATTTAATACACATATAAATAATTCAAATTGAAATTTATAAATGAATTTATATTAAAAATCAAGTATATATGAGTTTATTAAATATTTTCTTTTGAAATAAATTACTTTTCTAAAAAATAAGAATATATATCATTTATCAAAGTGATTTATAATTTAAAAATTAAATAATACATTATTAGAATTATTTAAATTTTGTATTATACAACTCACTATAATATTATAATTTTTAAATTTTATTGTTAATTTTAAATATTTAAATATTATACCATCAAATTTTAAGTTAAAAATTATTTTAATAATATTAAAACAGATATCAAAATTATATTATTTAAATAAATAAATAATTTATATATTAAAAATTAGAAAACAAAATATTATTTAATAATTTAAAAAATTAAAATAATAATTTTATAATTTAATAATAATAAAATTATAAAATTAAATTAAAAATTAATTATAAATAATTTAAATAAATAAGTATAGAAGTTTTATCAAACATGTAAATTAATTAGAACTAAAAAGAAAATTTAAATTTTATTTATTTATTTTCTCTTAACCAATAAAAGATATTTGTTTTATGGTAATATTTGAGCGAGTGAAAGTGAGTATTTCCAGTATTATAATTCTGCGAAGATTTTGACACCGGCTTTACGTACACACGAACGCAGCCATCGTAACCAATATTCGCCGCCTCCAATTTTACGTGACTCCTGCTCCTGCCCCCGCAAGTTGTTTCTAAATGGATTTCATCAAGTACGTTGACTTTATTTGCATCTGTTTCCGATCACTAATCAATCACTGCCACGTGTTTCGTCACATTGGGAACAAATAAAGTGGCATATAACTATTGGCTACAGTTTTTGTCGCATATCGTATGACAGATCCACTAAATATGCCTAAATGGGAAGCTCGTCCCTCCCAAGGGCCAAAGAGCTACACAAACTGTCTTCTCAATTCCTTCAAAGTCCATTACGTTTCACCAGTACACCCCAACTCAAACTCTACCTCTATTTTAAGCCTCCATTTCTCGCCTCCCTTTGTGCTTAAAAGCCCCACTTTTCTTCCTTCCTTCAAGGCCACCAAATCATGGCTCTTCTTCAAAAGTTTGCATCTTTGTCATCTCTTTACTCACCCAATGCCAAAAAGCAAAATTCTTCGAACCCATTTCCCATTTGTTCATTCAGCTGCAGTTTCTCCACTTCACCTTTCACAGAGAAGCATTCTGTTGAGAGGTATCAAAGGGACCAGTGGGTTTATGAGAACCAATTGGGGCAAGCTGTTTCTTGCCCAATTCCATCTGATTCCAAATCAGTGAGGGAAGATGACATAGCTCTGCAGCTGCCTGAGCTGAAGAAGCTGCTTCAGGTTTTGAGAGAAAAGAGGGAAAGTGAAGGGAAATGCAGTGGAGGGAAATGTGCACCTGGGAATGTGTTCTTGGTTGGGACTGGACCGGGAGATCCTGAGCTTTTGACTTTGAAGGCAGTGAGAGTTATAAAAAGTGCTGATTTGTTGTTGTATGATAGGTTGGTGTCAAATGATGTGTTGGATTTGGTTGGTCCTGATGCTAAGCTTCTCTATGTGGGTAAAACTGCTGGGTACCACAGCAGAACCCAGGTAAAAAGACTATCTTTCTCTGATTTAAGGTTTAGCGTTGAGTCCTGCGAGAGAGAAGATGCAGTGATATGGACCCTTCCTTGATACAATGGGGGTGGGTTCCTCCTGTTGTGTCTGCATCTCTCTGACTGGACCATAATCCTTCCAGTGGGATTATGGAGTTCTTTGTTGCCTAAATGTGGATTTAAATTAAAATTTTCCTTTCTGGCTAAGTTGTGGCAGGAGGAAATACACGAGCTTCTTCTAAGTTTTGCAGAAGCCGGAGCCACTGTTGTGAGACTTAAAGGTGGTGATCCATTGGTGAGTTTACAATTGAAATTGTCTAATGTGACATGTAATTGTGAATTAATTTAACACATTAGCTTATCCTGGTTCCCATGGTGATGCTTACTGCATACTGTTGGATATTTCTAGGTATTTGGGAGGGGTGGGGAGGAAATGGATTTTCTCCAACAGCAAGGTATCCTAGTGAAGGTTATTCCAGGTATACTACTGATATAATTGTGAAGCTAAAATTCTTAATTGAAGGATTTGGATTCTCATGAATTTGGATTAGCTGCCAAGTATGGAACATTACATGTAGATATTCATTTTCCCAGATGTAACCATTATGGAAATTGATTAACAATTGAAAGCCTGCAACTTATATTTCCTAGTTTCCATGACGAATCTTTTTTGTATTTTCAGTATGATGTTAATCTGTTTCTGAAGCATCTGTAGGCAGTCTATGGTTATTCTAGTTCTTGTCCAATTTGAGTTTGTAATTTTTCCTAATAAAAATAAATGATTTCTCAACATTATAAATAGAGGCTGAGATTGATAAAATTAAAATGCCATGCATAGATATTTGCCCTAATGGTTGGTTTACTCTTTCTGGCATTATGTTGATCAAAAGGAGAAAAAGAGTGTGTAATTTTTACCATTGATTGCAATGGAATCAGGAGAAGATTAATGGATTTCTACCTACCTGAAGCAATTTTCCATTGATACAGTTTATGCTACAGTTATTAGAAAATGCAAAATGAAAGCGCACAAAACATGACTCCTAGGATGGATTTTCCACCTTGTTATTAGTATTATAATATTAATCTGATATGTTTATCTTGCAAGAGATATCTGAGGTTGCAGGTTCTATAACTGGATTTATAAACAGAAGGCATCCTTGTGGTGATTCTACTCGTAATTGCAATTCTTATTGCGTGCAGGTATCACTGCAGCCTCTGGAATAGCAGCAGAGCTGGGGATTCCATTAACCCACCGTGGTATTGCAAATAGTGTGAGATTTCTCACAGGACATTCAAGAAAAGGAGGAACAGATCCTCTCTTTATAGCAGAAAATGCAGCTGATCCTGAATCTACCTTGGTGGTTTATATGGGATTGTCCACCCTCCCTTCACTGGCCCAGAAGTTAATGCATCATGGTCTATGCCCTGAGACCCCAGCTGCAGCCATTGAACGAGGGACCACACCGCTACAACGTGCAGTAAGCATAATCTGATATTATTGCATCCACTGTTTCTGATACTTAACGTCTCCCTAGCATATTGGTTGGGTATCGAATCTCTTATCTTGTCTCTGTATTCTGGCTTCTTTTCAATAATTGTTAACACAATAGTGTAAGAGGGCTTTTATTTGTGATGGAAATAAAATTTTTATTTGTACTTACTAATGGCAATCTGACTTATGAAGACTATCTGGGATAATTAATCTGTCATCCTGAAACTATGAGAGGAATTTATGAGCTTCATATTTTAGGCACATTGAGAATCAAACTATGATCTCTACCCAAACCCAGCCTGCCTTGAACACCGAATCTAAGCCCCAGCAGTTTATGAGATTCTTTTCTAGATCTTTAGAATTATGTAATATCTCAAATCACCATCAGTTGTGAACTTCACAGGTTGTAAACAGATAATGCTAGTGGGAATCATGTTCAATAATAATTAATTCCAGATTGTATCATTCAAAACTGAAATTATATGAAATTTTAGGTAAACCCCCACCTGCAACACCCTTCTCACACTTCCAGATTGATTGCACCTCTTATATCATGCTTGTGAAAAAAACTAGAAGGCTTCTTCTGATGAAGAACCAGTCCCAAATGATGGCTGTCAGAGAAATGATCTTAAGGAGAATTAGTTGAATTGCTATGAAGCCAAAATAGTTCATATTTATTGTATGAGATTTAGAAGGGCCGGTGCTTCTATCTGGCTCTTGTAAGCATATGATTTTTCTTGAATTAGTTAACTTTTTCCAAGTTTTAGATTATAGCTGACATTGAGGACTGATCAAATAGTTAACAATAACAATGATTTATGCATAACAGATGCTTTTGGCTTCGACACATCGTATTCAGGACCAAATAATTGATTGAACACATCTTTGAAATCATGCAGGTTTTCGCAGAACTCAAGGACCTGGCCGGGGAAATTATATCAGCTCAGCTAGTGTCACCAACTCTGATCATAATTGGAAAAGTTGTTGCACTTTCACCATTTTGGCCAATTCCAGCAAAAGAAGAGTCGTGTTTGATGCAGGTATGACACATTGTGGAAATAATGTACTGACTGGCTTGTGGAAATGAAGGCAAAATTGTTGAGAGAGTTGATTAAGTATAATGAGCCATGCACTTTCGATATATTCCGGGGAAGCAGAAAAGCAAGCAAAAATGTAGTTGATATTTTTTGGCAAGATAGATTCTTTCAGGGGTATATTTTTATGCTGATATTCATTGGAGTGGTTGCAAATTAGCGATTTTTGAATAAGCAGAAGTGCTTCAGGACAACAAATCTGTTCTTTTTTACAAACTGGAGTTGGGAAGTTTTCTAAATCTCAAGCTGGGTAGAAGATATTTATCTCATTTCTCACATGTAGTGAAGTTAACAAAGTATTTAACAGGTTTCTGAATCAAATCAGCTGTTGCATAGTTTCCTTAGGTGAAATTTTGTACTGAGACGAGGCTGAAGCTTATAGGGAGATGATGAGTGTCAAGATGTAATTTGATTTTGATGTTGTGTATATAATAATGCTATTCACAGGCCTCTTCTTAACAGCGTAAGCATTTTGGATTAATTGACACTTGATATGTTGCTAGCAATGTTTTTTTTTTCCTTCTCTAATTATCATGCTTGTTCTATCAATAGTTAAGAATTGCCTTCACCATGTAAACATACCTGCTCCTTAGCTTTTTGATTTGCAGCTGGCTTGTATACTCTTTACAATGATCATATAGGCTTTCTTTCAAGAAAACAAGTCAGTTTTTTTATGAAATTTTATATTGTCTCCAATTGTTAATTCAATAATTTTGTATCAGAATAAGAGTGAAATATTATGTTAGAAGATATTTAATTGGAATTTTTTTTCATAGAATTTGAGACTATGCAGATAGAGGAGATGCTGAAAATGGTGAATATATCCCAAATATTGTTACATCATATATGAGTCTGATTATATGCGGTTTGTGTTTAAGAATATAATTAGGGTTTAGAGAAAGAAGAAATACTTGTGCTTTGTTTGTATTGACAAAATAATTAGGATTTAAAAAGGAAAAATTAGAAAAAGAACTCTAATATTATAATAGAATGAAATAAAATTGAATTGGTGTATTAGATATAAACCTAATAATCTATTTATATAGAGTAACTAAGAATATAAAGATTGTAAAATTTTTAACTTTGGATGGACTACAAGCAAATTCATAATGTAATCTAAATATATGATATAATCTAATCACTAATATTACTTTCTAATACTCTCATTCAAGCCTCAAGTTTACAAAACTTAAGTTTGTTATATAAATTTTAACTTAAAAAAATAAAACATAATAAAAATAATTATAAAAAAAAACTTGAATTTCAAATTCTACAATCAACTTGCAAAAACCATACCATGCGAACAACTTCCCTTTAATGCAAACAATCAAACCCCAAAAACTATTCTAAAATCTTGATAGATATAACTCCTAAAAGCCTTCAGCCAACTATCCCCCGATTGCTCCCTCGACCTTCTTTCAACTTCTAAAAGACTTCTACTAACTTCCTTGAGCTGCTTCTTAAATTTTCTAACTGGTCTTTAAAATCACCAACACTTATGGTTAACTATGCCAAAATCACCAATACTATCACAAATCATATTGCTTCTAAGTTGTATTCATTAAAGCTACTTCCAAAATATTAAAACAAGTCACACAGTCAAATTAGTAGTTCTAGCCACTTTATATTGAGCATAACCTCACTAAATTAGACATGTGCAAATACAAGTCAAGCCAAATTGTTCTTTAAATTACATGAAGACACCAAACACTAAAATTCACCAAACAATGCTCTAAATCCATCAAAAATTACAAAATTTGCCAAATAATGCTGCAAATCAAATGAAACATCAAAATTCACCCATACTCCAATTCAAGTGAAAACACCTAAAATTAAAATTATCCAAACATGCATAGCACCAAATACACTCCAAACACATAATAACACAACTTTACCCACAACAAAATAGCAAGACCCAGAATTACACTCAACATCTTTCTAACACTAAAATTGTTGCCACCAGATAATGTTGCCAGAAAAACTACTTCTTGTAGCATCTCGCCAAGTTCATTTCCACCAATCTCAAAATGAACTCCAATAGACTTATAATAAGTCCCAGTCTCCACACACATCTCCCACAATCAAAAACAGTACATCTTTTCTATACTCAAAATGTAGGAAGCACCCAATATTCAGTCACCAATTCATGAACTTCAGCCACCAAAAGACAATTTATCATATATTTTAATTGGACTGAGTCAGCAGCGTATTGTACAAGTACAAAGTTGCAACACGTGTCTAAGGTAACTAGCATTACGTACCCTATGCTGATTATTAAAATGGAAAATCCAGAAGAAAATCCCCAAGGACAAAAAACCTCCAATCAAGCACTTCTGGCGATGAAAACGATCGATACTAGTATCAATTTGATCAGAATCGAACTCCTTCCATGTCTTGAAAAAGAAAACAAGAGGCTTCATATTCAAGCCCAGTGCACCCAAAGTTGATCAAACACACAGATAATTAATAACCACCACTCTACACAAATTTCAACACACCCTTGTCCACATACAGGAAACACGATGACTCCACTGAATTTTTATAATGAGCATCATAATTGAAATTAAAGACAAACACAGTAAGAAATCTGCAAAGTCCCCTCAGAAAACCCCTAGAGAAGCCCAAACCTCAAATTCAACCCTTAAACATCATCAAAACAAACAAAAATTGTTGACTCCATAATCAAAGTCAGCAAAAAATGAGCAATCCATAACTAAATCATTCAAATCTCCACGACACAACCAAAGTCTTCCAAAATTGCACTAAAACCATTGAGAAATTAACAAGAACAGCTTACAACAAGCTTTATGTATCATAAATCAGTAAAAGAACCCCAAACAACTTCAAAAAAATGCCAAAAACGTTCTAAAACGGGAAAATAGTAAACCTAGTCACACTTTGTCGGAGCGCCAGCCAAAACCACCGTGGAAACCACCACCGGTCACTAAGAAATCAACGCCAGCAAGCATTACAACTAAATTTCATCACCAAACAAAAATTGCAAGATTCAGACTCAAAAAAACAAACGAACTAGAGACTAAATCAACCACAATCGAACTACAACTATAAGAAATATTCACTGTTGATCTATCTTGGTCACCATGGTTGCCGAAAGAACTGTTGTCACTGATGACGGCCACCAGAACCACCTCTTCTAGCCACTGAAGAAGAGCCTGAACGTGTGCTAGGTTGCTAAGATGAATATGCGAACTTGAGACTTAGATCTCTTCTCTTCTTTTTTTCTTCTTTTTTTTTTTTTTCAGCACGTTATGCTGCAACTCAGAAATATATTTTTTTTTATCTATTTTTTTATTCTTTTCTCTCGTCAAAATTCAACCAATAATAATAATAATGATAATAAAAAATAAATAAATAAATCTAAAATTTTATTAGAATAAGAATCCAACTCTTTTTTTTTAAATTAAATAACTCATAATAATAAAATAGAAATTAATTTATATTTATATTAAAATTATATTAACAATTCAATTTTATTGGAGGTTGTAAAAAATAGTATAATCCATCAAATCTCAAGAAAAATAATACTACTTTAATATTATATTAAGAAAAATAATTAAGATTTAAAAAAGAAAAAAAGTAAAGAGATAAAGAAGAGAATTAGGAGAGAACTTTCATATTATAATAGAATGAAATAAGATTAAATTAATATATTAAATATAAACTAATTCTCCATTTATATAGAATTCAGGTTATAAAATTCTTAACTTGAAGTGTATTATAAGCAAATCTATAACATCACTTAAATACATAATATAATTTAATTATTAATATTATTTTTTAACTATTTAAAAATTGAAAGAAAAGAAAAGGAAACAGGGGATTATTTATGTTTTTAGTTTCTTTTCCCGAACAATAGCCCTCATGTCTCTCCTCTTTTCCTCCATCATCTATCATACACACAAACTATAAGTGATTCAGCTAAAAAAAAAAAAAATTCTTTTATCATCATTGGAGTTGAATTCAAAGTCTGCTTCATAAAATTAAGCTTTAACCTTGTTGGTGGGACGAAGGGAAAACATGCGTATGTAAAAGAAATGAGCAGGGCCTCAACAAATAAAAATGAGTAGTGTTGTTGAAGCTTCTCGAATCTCTAAGAAAGCCATTCAAGAGGAAAAGAAAGGTGAAATCAGATGTCATTTATGATATTATAGGTTTATAGTATGTAGAACAAGGATCCGTGGAGAGAAAGAAAAAGAGAAATGAAAAAAAAAAAGGAAAGTTGGGCTGGTTTTTTCTATTGAGTCAGATTGTTGTTGGGTTGGGCCAGGAGGGAGTTCCGGGAAATTAGGGAATTCACAGATCTCGATTGTCTTTTATAATTGATTGGTTTCTCTAATCTGATTTGGATTTACAGCCACAACATCATCCCGAGAAATTTCTGGTTTGTCTCTTAGCTTCAACAAAATTGTAGAGTACAACTGTATTCAATTCCAAAAGTTGAGGCTATGTCTGGAATGAGTGAAAACAGGGAGGAAGAAAACTTAAGGAGCGAAAATAGAAAGAAGAAAATGTCTTTACTTGTTTGAATAACAAGTGAAACTAGGAAGAAAGTAAAATGGAATTAAAATAGAACTGGGGCCCACTATAAATTTTACCCTTAATTTTGCAAGTTTTGTAAAATCATGAATGAACCATTTCCTCTATGAATAAATCGTGGGTTGTGCTATGTGTTGCTAACCACATGGTAGTTTTATCTGTGCAGTCTTTTCACTGCAGTTTGGAACTTCTCTATCCTTACTGGGTTAATGAAATCCCTCATATGCTCCATTTGCTTAAGAATTACCCCAAATTTGCAGTCTCTGTAAATGAAAAGGGGGGAAAAAAAACAGATGTTTTATTCTTGCACAGTTCTTTTGGGTAAATGGATTCATTCTGATTTCACTAATAGAACCACTAAATCAAGTCTCCATCTAATTAAATGGCCTTGTTCCATAAATCCTTTGCTGCTTGGAGCCTTGGACCAATTCCTTAATTGACAATAGTTAATAGTTTTCACTCTGAAGAATGCTTGCATCTGGATAATGTCTATCAAAGAGACCATTAATTTCCAACAAACTTTGTTCTAGTTCTGGGCTATTAGGGACCCCTATAACAAACACCCTATAACATGACTGATATTTCTCTCAAAACTAACAATAGAAAATGGAATATATCCCATTTGGAGTTAGTAGTTTGCTATTCTATCAATCATTAATTAATCATTTAAATGGAAGAAAAATTGGTTGAACAATCAGATCACTCACAATTAATTTATCCTAAGGCGTAAGTTATGGGGCTTACATTAATTTATGATTCTATATCTACATTTGATTGTGAGTTGATTGTGAGTGTGGTACCATAAGATGAAAAAAAAAAAAAAATTCTGTGGAGTCTAGAATCAGATAAGACAAATCAATAGTTTTGAATGGAAAGGAGTGTGTCTTGTTGCTGAAGTGGTGTGGGAATGACATTATTGTAGAACACCTTACATAGATGCTCACCTTTTAAGTGGAGGACAGGCGCAAGACTATAACCTCACAGCTGACAGCTTGTCCCATGGGGACCAGCTGAGGATGAAGGAATCTGAGTTTTTGCCACAACATCGGCCAAAGGTATTGTTCTAGTCCCATAACCTAACATTCAGAGATGGTCTTCAGACTAATTCGGTTAGCCGGCATACTGCCACTACATAATTCAAAATTTGAACTAGATATTTTAGGTATTTGACACCTTATTCACTTCACACTGCCATCAGATTCTTCTGTGCACTAAATTGATGATTCCAAGAGTCTGATAAAAAGCAATAAGTAGTAAAAGAGCAGGCATGTCTTGGCATGCAGAATTGTACACCTGAATTCCTCGTTGATATAAACGAAATATCATCAGCATCATGAGTCAAACTAGTTGCATTATGTGTGTGCAAGATCAAGCAATTACTCAGCTAAACAAACACAATAGTTCAAACTAAACTATGCTAATATGAAAAATGTAAATTATACTTTCATTTATTGACATTTTTCACAATTGTATATTTAAAATAATACGAATCCAATGATCCATTTATTTTAAAATTCATGAGATTTATCTGACTCAAATCATATCATATATACAAGTTAAGAAGAGTTGTGAATAGAATAAATATAAGTAGCACTACCCTTTTAATAAGGTAGCAACATGATACTCAACAATTCCAGTGTCCTCAAACTCCAACTTATATACCTAAGGGTGGGAAAAAAATTTGACAAGGACAAATTAAAACCCATTAAAGGAGTATTTCCTGTTGGTGTTTAATTTGAGCTGAAATCATTCTGTGGCTCTGAAAATGAAAGTACATCTCCTATAGTGGGAGAGAGGAAGACAATGTGGCAGATCCCACCATGGAATTTACTCTATGGTGTCCTTCTCTCTCCTACAGAATTTTGAAAGTACTGTACAGGTTTCAAATAAATCAATTCTAGAGTCAGAAATTAGCTTCACTCTTTCCATGTTGTAATGCAAGGATCAAATGATTAGTCAAACTATCTTAAACTGTCTTTGAAACATTCAATTCTACTTAGGATCATTATAAACACGTCAAACATTGTCATCTGTAGTTTGATCAATATAATAAATCTAGAGAACAATGCAATACTGAAAATTCCAAAATATGATATGAAGGTGAGCAACCTGCTTTCTAGGACCACTATCCTGCTGAAATTCTGTGATATCATCAGTGAGCACCCTGATTTTTTTTTAATTGAGAAGTCAGACTTTGTCCCCCGGTTGTAATCTAAGCAGTTGGTGGTATGTCTCGATGTGAAGAACATTACACCTCAACTGCCATAACAAAACAAATACAAAATGCCAAGGATGTTGTCTTATCAAGCTTCTGACCTTGCTCACTGATGTTGTCGTCCTACCTAGCTGAGCTTGTAAATTAATCGAGCTAAATTAATTTATGCTTGACTTGTCAAAAACCAACCAAGTTTTTTGAAAACTAATCTGTCAACCTGCTCGCAGATGACTTGCTTATATCCCTAATTAAGGGTTCCGAATAAAATATAGAAAGATCATATTCTTAGAATGCTGGTATTCCAACACTTTAACCGTCCCAATATGCTAATACCATTCCTGTTGTATTACATCAAACTGTTAATCTTGATGACCAAATGAACAGAATATATAACTCATTGTTTATTTAAATATACACAATGGCTTTAGAATGCAGTACAAAGAATTATACCAATAAAGAAAACCCCGTATCCTATACAAACTCTTCCTATAAAGAATTAAAGAATGATCTATATTTTCTGTATTATTCCCATCCATTATATAGCCTCATCACATACATATATTAGTTGAGTATATTTAGAAATAATAAGAGTACACCTGCACAGAGGGGTGTGCTTGACATGCTTGATCTTCAAAAATGGAACCCCAATTTCGATGGTTGCCCAAGAAATCACCTGATTTGGTTTTAATAGCTGAGAGATCAGAGTAGTATAACTTTCCAACGTGTTCACTCTCTTGTTGGGGCATCCATTGTCAAGTAACTATCATACCAGAAGTTCTGGTAATCCATTTACAAGTAGGAATGGGCCCGCGAATCTTTGCACATGCACTCAGGGATAGGATACTTTGTGACATCTCTCCCAGCCTTGATGGTCCTGAGTTCAGGCTGCCCTAAGGACTCCTGGTGCAATTCTTTTATGATCTTAGTAAACTCAGTTTCTGTGAGGGATGAATTCAAGAAATAGGGAAGCATGTGCCTTTTGTTTGGAGTTATGTATTTTTTGTGCCCTGCATAAGCTCTGTGACCCTGTAATAACAAGAAGCTTAACAAATTAGATATTGTCACAAAGTGGCTCAAGATTAAAATAAAAAAATTGTAAATACTTAAATTAATGTTGCTTAATCCCACCACTAAAGCAAAAAAGCAATAAAAAATAAGAGGGGATTATAAAAGTGGCTAAATCCCAAGTTTTTTGCAATAAATAATTTTGGAGATAGAAATCAATTCAAATAAGTTTGACAAGCATGTTTAAGATTTTCTCAAAGTTGCAAAGTGTTCTTTAAATCGGTTTATGGATAGTAATCAATTAGTTGCTCAAGTAATGAAAGAGTTACAATAAGCATACCTGAATAGCATGGCCCATATTTCCTCCATGAGATGGCATGAAAACATCACTCTTCTCAGAAACAATGTAATCTATGGCAGCCATTAGGGAAGCTTTCTTTGCAAATGGTTTTAGTTCTCCCGGCAAGGAAAGATCTTCCTTGCTGTAAAAATGTGGAAACTCCTGAATTAATGGAAGTAATGCTTCTTTTCCACCTAATGGTTGTCCTCCAGCCCAATAAATTCTTGCATCTGTTGGAGCTCCTAGGGCTTTGAGCAGCCTACAAATGGAACCAAAACATTTTGCTTCATCAGTAAAGCTCAAGCCAAATTCACGTTTAGAAGATTAAGAAAACTTATTCACGTAGGAGTTATATAATTACCGGGTCACGTCCATAGCATTCAAAGGGCAAAGGCCAGCCAGTTTCCTTTCGTGGTAAGTCATGTTCGATTTTGCAGTCAAGAGCTCTGGATGTTGTATCCTTTCGTTGTTTATAATCTCATCATACTCAGGGCTCAAACCCGGAAGGCAACCAGTCCTCACCCAGACGTCTTTCTCCATTCTTAGATGAAGTGCAAGGTAAGGGCCCTTGCTTCTCATTCTCTCCGCAAGCTTGTCACCAAGTTCCTGAACTGGCTTGGCAAACCTCAATGCATGGAAAGCAACCTGAAGGAAAAAAGGAAGGAAAATAACATCAGTATCCGCTATCACTATAGTTACTAGAAACATAGTGCACGTAGAATTATGGTACAGGTACAAGGTACACTACTATATTAAATTATTTATTTAGAAAAAATCGGGGTGGTGATGCAGGTACCTGAAACATTAGTATTAAAATGCAGTATGGAAGTCCAAAAGAAAAAAAAAAAGAGTTTTGACTAGTAATGGCTATCACATATGAGTTTTAGTTGATTTTCCCATTTCTATTTGAAAAATGAATGAAAATCTGTAATACCTTGCATCTAAGCTTCTGAAGATCAGAAGGAAGATCCTTTGAGAGCCTCGAATCCAAGCCACGTAAAAGTAAAACCCCTTCTCTGTTGAACTGCAAAAGGCAAGAAGATCATATCAATACTTTTTCCTTTCCATATGTTGTCATCAAAGTCCACTTTCTTGAACTCTGTCAAGCCACTTTCTACGGTCTTTAGCATCATTTATGAAAATGAACAAACAAGAGCTTCCTTAAAATTCAGAACACCGTGGCCAGCAAAACTTTAGAACTAAACCCGGTTGAAGCAAAAGCCTACAACCAAGTGCAGGGCATTAACCAAAATATAAACAATAGCATTTAATTCTTACTCTTCTAAGATAGCGCGAGCGGATCCAACTGGGAGTGACGTGAAGCGGAGGACTTCCCTCCACTGGTTTCGTCATTAGGTGCGTGGATGGCAATGCGTTCACTACTCGAACATCATTGGAAAGAACTCTCTTAAAGTGCTCCAAATCAAATATATCAGCAAACTCACTGCAATCAGAACAATTAAACATACAAATTAGCACAAAATACTATCCTTTTAGACACCGACAAAGAGGAAAGAAATTTCATCAACATCAACATATAAATTATATCAAAATAAGCTTCCATCACCATCTATAGTTTTTCAAACATAGTTACCAAAAACGTGATACATGTAGGATCATGCCATGGATATGGGATTCACCACTTATCTAAAGTACTTTGGTGGAATAAATACATAAAGGGTAACTACCAACCAAAACGCAGTTTGGTTAAACAAGGTTTGCAATAACCATGTTTTCAGGCTTAAGCTTCAACTCTAATGCCGATATTTAACATGAATTTCCAATTCCATATTTGCTTAGATTATTCAACGTGAAAAGCTTTTCTTTTCGATAGGCTATGGAATAAAAGGATTTACCTTTCATCACCCCAAATGACGTTGACTTGCAATATTGGGACAACCAAAGCAGCCCCAAGAATCCTAGCAATAACAACAGCATCCACAATCTGATTCCTTTGTTGATTCAAACCACCAGAAACCACAACCATAAGGTACTTTCTCCTGTTATTCAAAATCCCTTGTGTTGCTCTTCTATAATCCCTACTAAATTCCAAACAAGGCTTATAACCCAATCCATCTGGTTGCTTCCAGAACTCTCTCTTTTCAAATTCCTCATTATTTTCCTTCTGTGCTTTCAACTGCACACTGGCTATTAAAGGCTGCGAGCTACCATTTTTAACTAAGTTGTCATTCTGTGATACAATACCAAGCTGAGATTTTGATGAGTACCCTCTCGAAATTGAAAGCTGAGGCTGAGTTGTGACACAGGGGTATGGAGAAAATGGGATATCCAGATTGAAGCCAAATCTTAACATGCCAAGAAAACTGACAACAACGAGTGTGAAAAACCATAGCTTTGGGTTTCTGAAACTGGATAAGCTGAAGAAGAAGAACAACCTGTTGTTCCTTGAAGATTTCTTGGGAGAGTGAAGCAGAGATTGCAGAGAAGAAGATGAAATGGAATTGATGATCTGAGATGGAACAGAGATATAAGACAACTTGTTCTTAGCATTGTTCTTTGACTTGGCCATTGTTGCTGTTTTGTTTTCGTGGAATGAACAGAGAGAGAGCCGGAGATAATCTATTTGTTGTTGGTTTTTTTTTTCCCTTTTTCGATCTTTTCTGGCCCTTTTTTCGGAGTTCAGAGAGATAAAATGGGTTTGAGCAGTTCTTATAATGAGAACTGAGTTTGGCAGAGCTCTGTTTTTCTAGAGAGAGAAAGAGTGGAAGAGAGAGAAGGGGCGGCGGGAATGCTAACTCAGATCACTTGCAAACGCGTAATCAAAAAAGGAGAAGCTCTGCTTTGGACAAGTTTAGGAACTTCATTTAAAGATGATGCCTTATACTTAAGTGGGAGTTATCCATTTCAATACATGTTCGGTACATGGCAAGTAAAAAAATGTATAGCTTTTTAATGACATTTTTTATGGCATAATTAATTTCAATTTATTAATTTTGCACAGATGATTTTTAATTATTATTCAAAAAAATCAATAATTTTGAAATTAAGGTTGTGAATTTTTTTTAATTTCATAAATAGAATAAAGATGTTGTACTTTTAATCTGTGAGGAGGTGGATATTCAACTATGTGCAAATTGATTAAAACATAGGGGAAGAAAAAAAATTATTAATCATCTTCTTTATTTATCTCTTTCTTTGTTTTTTTTTTCACTGAAAAATATTGGATAATATTTCTTTCACTCCTTTTTTTATCTATTGTTTTAGAGTTTTTTTTTTGTTTTATCTTATTTGTAACTTTAGATTATTAAAATTATATTTATTTTTTAATTTTACTTCTATCATTTCCAATAAATAATTAATTATTTCACAGACTAATTAAATTTTATTAATTCTAATAAAAATAAATTAATAAAACATAAATTTTTCTTTTAAATTTAAAATTATTTAATAACTTCTTTTATTTTTGTTATCTACTTTAACAGATAAAAAAAAAGAAGAATAAAACTTTTTTTAACGTTGTTAACTAGTGCTCTTAAAGAATATTTAATGCCAATAAAAATATAATTTTTTAAAATTTATGTATTTTTCTTTAATTCATTTTTAATTCAATATAAAATTTTGAAAATAGATTAAATAAATTTATATTTTTAATGTCGTTAAATGCTCAAATCAATTAATAAATGCCCTCTTTTTTTTTTTTATAATGACCCCTAAGCTTGCTTTTAACTCATAAATGCTATTACAAGATTAGGTATACGCCTGTTTTGTTGATAGTGATTTATTGCTATATCCAAAGTCGGTACCTTCAATTCAAAGTAAATATAAAGACAAGTAGCTGTTTTAGATGATGATTAACTTCTTCCCTAACCGAATGATTATTTTCTAGTTAGGACATAATTTCTAATTTAAGTGAATTAGTTTCTCTATTTTTGACCTTTTTGAGTCTAAATGGATAAAAAGGATTTGGTAAAATAGATATGAAAATATAAATCTTATACACTAAAGCAACTAAATCTTAACAAGGTAAGATTAATTAGTTGATATTGCCTTCATATGGCATGTAAAAGGTTAATTAAATGTAAAATAATGTCAAGTAATGAATTTTCATAAAATTTATTATCATGACCTACATAAAATGAGATGGAAATCACTTATATTATATTTACAATTTCAAATACAATAAGCATGTGCATATGCCATATGATGAGTAATAGCTTTCTATTTTAATTTAGGGAAATTAATTAGATTGAAAGAGTAATGCTACACATCTAGTTTTACACAAAAAATTAGATATAATTGCCCATAATGAATATTATTATATCTAAATTTAAGTTTTCTCACTTAAACTTTTTTAATGGTTCTATTGTTAAATTATTTGATATAGATCATATAATCTTAATTTAGATCGTTGTTTTGTAGTAATATCAATTTTATATATATTCTTTATAAAATTGGTACGCATAGACACGCATATAAATATAAATAAATATATATATAATTAATGGATATGTAGAAACTTTGTTTTGCAATTAAAATTAAATAAAAACAGAAAGATGTATGCATGTACATGTGCATGCAATGACATCTAATTGTTTCTTGGATAAGTTATGAATTTTGATTATGAAATTAAACATTTTTTTTACAATAAATTATGAATGGTCTTTTAAAAAAAGAAACATATATTAAGCTTATATTTATACACACACACACACACACACTAAACAAATTTAATGATAATAACGTGATTAAAAGAAAATATAAGTAGCACTGTTAATCATAAAAAATAAGAATATATATTAAAATATTTACAAAGAGAAAATGGAGTTTCATTTTATGATTATTAAAAATGATAATTATAATCGTGTAAATAATATAATACTCACCAGGTTGGATAGTAGGATGGTAAAAGTGCACAAAACAATTTGAATTTGAAACACGAGTCACCAGATGAAAATGGATTATATTTAGATTCGCACTAAAAAATTCGTATAGCAATTTCTATAAATATTTCTATATGCGTTGCATCTTTAATTAAAAGTGTAACTTTCAAACAAAAATGTACGAAATATTTTTTATGTAACTTGAATTAATAGGATTGTAATTTTTATGTGGTTATCGCACATATAAATTCTATCTAAAATCTTTTTTTTTTTTTTCGTGAATAGGCATTGAAGTGTTACCGGAGGAAATGGACTTGTTTGATAATTAGTTTTAAAACATAATTTTCTATTTTTAAAAATAATCTATTATTTTTAAAATAAAAGAAATTAATTTTAAAAATAATTTTAAAATTTTTATTTTGAAATCTTATTTTAAAAATTATTTTTAAAAATAATTTTAAACTATTTTTAAAAATAAAAAAATAGAACAAGTTTCACCAATAATTTTGCGGAGACAAAGGATATCAGGGGTGGAGACCTAACCAAAAGGCACAGATAGCAAATGTCCATTGTCAAATCATTACATTTACTTACCACTAAATAATAATAAGAATAATTTCATATTTCCACCACTTAAAGAAAATGGCCCTGTTTAGTAAAGTGTTTTTTTGTTTTTAAAAACAGTTTTCTTGTTTTCTTGTTCTGCAAAAATAAAAAAACCTGTTTGGCAATCTGTTTTCAA
>JANHAO010005617.1:0-22391 GCA_026873985.1 Saraca asoca | reverse complement strand
TCCTAAGAGCTCCTATTCCGCTTCCTAAAATAAGAGAATCCCTCTTTTTCATTCAATCATACTCTCTTATCATCCGAGGGTGACTAAAACCCCATCTTTGTATATTCTAGGATTAAGGAAGAGCATGCCCATCATCTGTGAATTGTGTTGCAAACCTTGTGATAGCATCGCTTGTATGCAAAATTTTCCAAATGCAAGTTTTAGAAATAGCATGATTTTCTTGAGACATTTTGTCTCCCAAGATGGAATTCTTGTCAATCCTCAAACAATTGAAGTTGTGAAAAAATATCCTCAACCAATGAATGCAACTAAAATAAAAAGTTTTCTAGGATTAACTAGATATTACTACTGATTTGTGCAAAACTTCTCAAGGTTAGCGATGCCATTGACTCAATCAACCTAGAGAGGAGCTCACTATATGTGGAGAAAAGAATGTGAAGACAATTTTCAAAAATGGAAAGATTGCCTCACCTTAAATCTGGTATTGGCACCACAAATCGCCATAAGTGGATATGTGGTTTTCTATGATGCCTCTAAGGTAGGTTTGGGTGTGTACTAATGCAATGGAAAGGTTATAGCATACAAATCACGACATTATGGGTAGGGTCGTAGTTGAAGAAAGCAATTGTGGAACCAAAACATGGATTGAAGCTAGATCAAGATGATGTGTTGAGATATCGTAAAAGATTGGGGGTCTACAAGAGCTCATATAATTCAAGTACTAAAGCATGCGCACAAGTTGTCTTATACAATGCATCTTGGTGCATAAAAAATGTATCACAATCTAAAGCAATTCTTCTAATAGGATGGTTAGAAAAGTGATGCGGTGGATTACGTGTCAAAATGCCTCACGTGTCACTAAGTAAAAATAATGCATAAACATTCAACGGGTTTACATCAGTTAATAGAAATTCCTAAATGGAAGTAAGAATCTATAACCATGGACTTCTTGATAGGCTTGCCTAAAACACTTAAATGATATTATTCAATTTGGGTTATTACTAATCAATTGACCAAATCTGCACATTTTCTACCAGTCAAAATGAATTATTCTTCTTCTCGATATGAGCAAATTTTCCTTGATAAAATTATTTCTTTGCATGACACACTACTTACTATCTTATCTGATTGAGGATAATTTACGACACAATTTTGATGTTGTTTAAAAGTCCTCAAGGATATAATTGCATTTCAGTATAGAATTCCATCCACAAATAGATGGGCAATCCAAAAGGGTCATTCAGATATTGGAAAATATGTGCAGGGTGTGTGTGGTAGAATTTGAAGGAAGCTAGAAAAATATCTATCACTGATAAAATTTGCTTACAATAACAGTTATCAAACCAACATTTAGATGGCACCTTTTGAAGCACTTTATGGTCAAAAATGTAGATCACCTATCAAATGGTTTAAATTGGGTGAAGGAAAATGTTGAGCCGCGATTTGGTATGCAATGTACTAAAAAAGTGCAAATAATTTGTGATTGCTTACGTGCAGCATAAGACAAACAAAAAGTGTATGCCAACAAGAGAGCATGACCTTTGGAATTTTAGGAAAGTGAAGGTGTATTTTTTAAAGTTCCTCCATGGAACAGATTGATGCATTTTAGCAAGAAAGACAAACTAACACTGCAGTACATATACCCTTTCACTATCCTTAAGCAAATAGGTGTGGTTGCATGCAAATTGTCTTTACTTAAAGAATTAAAAGTAATTCAACTGGTTTTCCATCTTTTGATGCATTGAAAATCTGTACATAATCATTCGTATGTTATAAGTAGGAAGCTACCTCAAATTGACTCAACTCTTAAGTATGAAAAATGTTCGGTCACAATCATTGATCATCAAGTATGAAAATTAAGATATCAAAAGTATCGATGGTTAAAGTGCTTTAGGAGCAACATGGAGCTCAAGAAGTTACATGAAAAAAAATGAAAAGCTAATGTGTAGGAATTATCCACTACAAAAAAAAAAAACAAAAAACTTTATTTTCAATAGATTTTTCCATCAAAAATCAATAAGAAAAGTGACCAAAAATGAAAATACCATTGGTTACTGACCACCATAATCCATTAGAAAATCCATAAAAAATTCATCGTACAATAAGTTGTAGCAAAAATTCTATCAGAAAATGGGCATAAATTTTGAAAATTTATGCTCACTCTTTCCAACAAATTTTCCACTAGAACTTACTATATGACAAATTTTCGATAGAAAAATCCGTTAAAAAATTCAAAAACTTTTAAACAACTAGACGCTTAATCTGCCACTCATTTTCCTTCTCTTCTGCCTCTTATGCCACACCAAAGCTTTTTCTTACTTTTCTAGCTTGATTCTTGTGCTTTTAAGTTATTTTTCACAAATTTAAACCCAATAAATTGTTTTTACTTCTTTGTTTTACATTTTGATTAATTATTTTTATTTTATTATTACATGTTTCATGATTTAATTGGCTTTTCTTATTTTGCTTTATGTAGTTTTGGGCATCAATTTGTTTATGAGTTTTTTTGCCACTTTTCATGCTTAGACACTAAGGTTAGTATATATTTTTAATTATTAGTTTATTAATTATTGACAATTTTTTAGGTTCTAGGAGTTAATTTTTAATTATTAGTTATATTTTCTTGCCTGTTTAAAATAGGATTGACTAATTATATATTTTAAATTATATTTAGAAATTATATGTATTTTGAATTAGATTGAGTAAGATTAAGTAGTTAGATGACTTAATTAATAGTGTATATTACTTTAGGAATTGCATATATTTTAAGTTAGAACCTATTTTTATTTTAGAAATTATATATATTTTGATTTTATTCATTTTTGAAATTAGTAACTGTTGACGGTGGATTTCGATTCTACCTAATCCAGCCAACTTTATGGGGTTCTTTCGAGACCCAAGCTATTATCCAATTGTTAAGGTAGTAAGAAGATGTAGAATTGGTAGAGAAGGAAGAAGAAGGGCAAAGAATACAGACATTTAATGTGGTTTGGCCAAAGCCAAACGAAACTGGCCCTTACGTCTACAATAGCATTTTATTTATCTAAAGACAATCTTATAGAGTTTCGGTACAGTGTTTTTAGCTTCTTCCTCCACAGAGGGCTCCTTCCTATTATTTATAGAGGAGATGAGGCTATAAGAGTAATTTTATAAATTATATTTCTGTTATATCAAATAATAGATGTACAAGACAGTCTAAAGTACAACAAGTTGGCTTCTACAGGCTGCTAGTTGACTTGTATGAAATGCTTTCTATGGGTGGGACCCTTGGACTGTATTTTGCAAGATGGCAGTGCAAATTGTCTATTGGCTGTATGCTCAACCTCAGCAGGCTTCTAGCAAGGCGAGACACTGCGGGCCATCTCTGCTTTGTGAGGTAGAATTCGAGCTATCAACGAGCTAAGATTTGTTGCTATCAAACTGGAGGTTACCGCTTAGTGAGCTGATTGCATAGCAACCTCACAGTCAGGCAAGCTCTCTTTGTTGAACTTGATTTCTATTAGGTTTTTGCCAGCCCTTCTCGCAATACCAGATTCTATCCATAACATCAGCCTTCAACTCATAATTCGCTTCACGGAGAGGGAGTTATAACCTACTGGCGTAGTCTTCCTTCATGAATTACCATGTAGTCAAAGTCTTCAGTTACTTATCATTTCATCTGACCCAAGCCATACCTCTTGCTATATGTGTCTCATTACTATGGATGAGTCTTCCTCATTTTTGTCCGAAGCATTTAATGGAAATGGTTGGGGTTGATTTCTAGACTCTTTTATGAGAGTAAACTACTCTTATTTAAGATAGAGAAAGCCTTCCTTCCTTCTTCACAGATCTGATGGGAACCTCCGATGAGCCCCCCACTTTTCTAAGGGTTTGCTTTTCTAGTAAGGTGCATATGGTCTATTGCATAAGAAGCCTTCTTAGTCAATTCTCCTTTTTTGAGAATGAGGGAAGATCTTTCACAGATCTTGGATTATTTCCTCATGGTGATGCCATGGGGTCGCTCCTTTCCAGCTACTCTGGTTTGCTTTCTTTGAATCTTCTATACTAAGTAGAAAGCTGGAGAGGAGTTCTGAACCAAGGAGGGCGGCAAGGGAAATAGTTGAAGAATAAGGGTACCCACCGACCCTTCTGCTAATCGAGGCTCTCCTCCAAAGCACCAATCTTTCTTCTAGAATATATAATTATAGTGTACCTGACTTGTATTTTGACTCTTTTTGATTTATACTCTGAATTTTCTGATGTAATTTCACCTCGTTGAGGCTTTTTAATGAAGGAATCTCTCTTCGTGTTTCTTGCATTTTGTTGTATGAATATTCTGCCTATCACTGATAATAATAAGCATTCCAAGCGAGCATCATAATAAAATGAGATATTTGAGTAACCAATCGATAATACTTCTGAGTGAACAATGAAACTGGGCAACACAAAGGTTACACTTAGTAAAAGTCACATAAAAGTTGTGAATTTTAGGTCATATGAGAGCTACGAGCATTAGGTCACATGAAAGCTATGAGCATTAGGTTGCATGAGAGCTACGAGCATTAGGTCACATGAGAGCTGCGAGCATTAGGTCACGTGCATATGGTGCCTAAGAAAGTTATTCGTATACGCGAAGTCGCATGCATGTGGTGCCTGAGAAAGTTGGTCACATGCATGCTCAATACAAGATTGCATGTGTGTGGTGCCTAAGATAGTTGGTCACAAGCATGGTGAGATCGCATACATGCAGTGCCTAAGAAAGTTGTTCGCATGAGCATTTAATGTTGCATGTATATGATGCCTGAGAAAGTTAGTCATATACATGATTCATAAAAGGTCGCATGCACATGGTACCTAAGAAAGTTGGTCATGTGAGCGAGAACGCAACGTGCATATGATGCCTAAGAAAGTTGGTCATATGCACGAGCTAAAGATTGCATGCAAACAATGCCTAAGAAAGCTAGTCATACATATGTTAAACATGTGTATGGTGTCGAAAAAGTTGGTCGTACACATGGTAAGATCTATGCACATAGTGCCTGAGAAAGTTGGTCATATGCATGACGAGGTTGCAATGTGCATATGGTGCCTGAGAAAGTTAGTCATATGCATGAGCTAAAGATCGTATGCATACAGTGCCAAAGAAAATGGGTCGTATGCATGCAATGTAGCATATGCATATGGTGCCTGAGAAAGTTGGTCATATGCACGCTAGATCACGTTGGGACAACACTGGTAAGTGGGTCATTCTAATGCGATAATGACTTAAAAGGATACAATAACAAGTCAAAATGGGGGGAGCTCGCTTCCTCAGGAGCTTGGTACTGAATTAACATTTACCAGAGAATTTACAGAGATGGCATGTGTAGGATTCAAATTGCTTTTATACATCATGTTACAAGATCAATATATAGTTCTCACTATAGCTGGCTACTCCTGTTCTGGATTCTACTGAGGCTGAGAAGGCTGATGCACTGTAGGTTGTAACACATACTCTCTTAAGCATCCTCTCTTAATTAGGTCTTCAATCGCATCCCTAAGGGCCCAGTAGTCTGAAGTGTTATGCCTCACTTTGTTGTGATAAGCACAAAACTTGTTTGTGTTTCTTCCCACACGGGGTGTTCTTAATGGAGCAGGAGTCCCAAAGTCTTATCTATCTCTTTTTGTTATGTATATTCTATCCAGAGTATCTGATAGGATGATGTAGTGTTCATGATGACCTAAATATTGAGATCGTTTGTCTTTAGTTCTCTTACCAATCTAGAGATTGGAACTGTCCTTTGCATCTCCATGATTGCTTCTTTCTTCTTCTGATCAAAACTGCCTACCTTAGGCTTCTTCAAACTGAAGGTTTCATCCCACCTAACTTGCTTCATGGCTCACTTATAGAAATCACCCAAGTCCTTGACTGGGACTTATAAATATTCTTGTACAGCTTCCCATTTTTGCGAAGTTCCATAGAGATGGCTGTCAAAACACACTCATCCAAGGGATCATCCACATTGTTGACCTCACACCTAAATCAGGCAATGTAGACTTTTAGCAATTAATCCCTCCGTTGGAAGATCATTGCAAGATGACAAGGTGGTGTGAGCTACCTCTTCAATACTCTATACTAATTGATGAATTTTCTTTAGCATTCCTCCCAACTGCAAATACTACAAGCTGGGATATTCTAGAGCCATGCTCGGGGAAGGTTACCCAACATAGTCAGGAAGACCCTACACTTGACCAGAGGATTAGTTATCTGGAGATCCATCTGAACATTAAATGCATCCAGATAGTCACATGGATCACTATCTCCATTATATGATGGGATCATGGGAACCTTGAGTTTGTGCAGAAGAGGATAATTTTCAATTTCCATGGAGAATGGTGAGCTTTCATCGTGGCGAGGTTGATCACTTTGGATTCAAGGGTGCTCCTCTAGTCACTTCAGCCTTTGTAGCACTTCTTTCATGATCGGGTCTTGCATTTCAGATTTTGGGCTAGACGATCGCCTATTCCTTTCTCGTTCCTGGTTGTGAGTGCAGTGACCTAAGATGCATCCTCAGTTAGACCTATTCGAGCTTTCAGCTTGGTGCAAGCCCCTCGGTTGTGAGTCATCATAGTCTCTACGAGTTCAGCAAACTTTCGACCTTGTCTGAGAATCGGAGGGGCAAGTTGAGTTATCAACCTGGCTCTCTTGTCTAGCTAGCTTCCCTTGGACTCCTTTGCACAGCTATTGGAGTTATGCTGCGATCTCAAACTGTTATTGGATGCATAATGTTTATGCTTGCATCAGCACTTTAACTACTTCAACCAGCTTTTTCATCATGTTTTCGGAGGCTAGCGGTGAGCTGTGGGGACAAAACCATTTTTGGTTCAGGTGGTAGAAGAACTTGCCGTATGACTTTCAAGCTAGTTATTGACAACATCTAACTTTTTGATGGCCTTTCCTCTAGCTATAATAGCTACACAGAAGATCAAACTAGAACATAAAAAATAACCATAAAATGGAAGGGCCCCACCGGGCATGCCAAAATGTTAACGGTGGATTTTAGTTCTGCCTAATCCAGCCAACCTTAGGGGGTTCTTTCGGGACCCAAGCTGTTATCCAATTGTAAAGGCAGTAAGAAGATGCAGAATGGCCAAAGGAGGAAGAAGAAGGGCAAAGATTGCAAAGATTTAACATGGTTCAGCCAAAGTTAGATGGAACCAACCTCTATGTCCACGGTAGTGTTTTATTTATCTAAAGATAATCTTACAGAGTTTTGGTATAGTATTTTCAGCTTCCTCCTCCACAGAGGCCTCCTTCCTCTTATTTATAGAGGAGAGGAGGCTACAAGAGTAATTTTACAAATTATATTTCTATTACATCAAATAATAAATGTATAAGACAGTCTAAAGTACAACAAATTGGCTTCTACAAACTACCGGTTGACTTGTGTGAAATGATTTCTACGGGTGGGACCCTTGGGCTACATTTGCAGGATGGTGGTGCAAATTGCCCGTTGGCTGTATGCTCGACCTTAGCAGGCTTCCAGCTAGGTGAGACAATGCGAGCCATCTCTGCTTTGCGAGGTAGAACTTGAACAAGTCGCGAGCTCGAGCTATCGACGAGCTAAGATTTGTTGCTAGCGAGCTGGAGGCTGCTGCTTAGCGAGTTGATTGCGTAGCAACCTCATAGTTAGGCAAGCTAGGCCTCTTTGTTGAACTTGATTTCTATTGGGCTTTTGCCAGCCCATCTCGCGATACCGGATTTTGCCCATAACAATAACTACCTTGCAAATATCAATTATTAATTTTGTAAATAGTTTTAGTTATTATTTGTTATTTACTAAGTATGAGAAAATATAAGAATGGAATTATTTACAGAGTATAAAATTTTCATAAATAGTTTCTCCTATATATTTCTATAAATATTTAATAATTTTCTTCTATTTCAATGTTAACTTTAAAAAAATAGAACATGGAAATTCGAAAACACCATAAGTGGGATGTATGATAAATTTCTTTCAAGACATAGTGGATATAAGATGAATTTTCTGAGTGGGGCAGAAGAATTTATCAATTTTGTAAAAACTCGACCAATTTATTTATGTGATGGTCAAATAAGGTGTCCATGCTCCAAACATAAATGTAGAAAATTTTTATCTCCTAATGAAGTTAAATTTGATTTGTATAGATTTGGACTTAAATATAATTACTAGTAATAGACTAATCATGGTGCGGAGATACCTATAGAAAAAGAAAGTCTTCGAGTGGTATGACACGGGATTTGCATAATACAAATAATGGATATGATAATATAGTGTTGGATGTTGGTTGGCCAAACATTATAATGCAATGTAGACAAGCCTCCACATAAGGATCCGCATTACTTCTATGAAATCTTAGAAGCTATACATCGGCCACTATGAATAAGTTGTACTAACCATTCAGAGTTATCATTAGTAGTAAAGATGTTAAGCATAAAATCTAACTTCAACTTCCCACAAAATTCCTTTGATTAGATCAGGCAACTTATGACCGAGATACACCCATCTAATAATATTTTTCCTCTTAACTTTTATAAAATAAGGAAGTCAATGAAAAAGTTAGAATTGGGGCATTATAAAATAGATTGTTGTATGAAAAGGTTCATGTTGTTCTACAAGGAGACTAGATTTGACAAAGAATGTAGAATTTGTGTGACATGATACTACAATTCAATGTGTGATATATTAATTTGTTACCCATATATATATGAGTGCTAAATTATTTATTCATTTTCAATATATATGATTATTTTCTAATTATATCATGTGTAAATATTTGCAAATGATAAGTTGCAGGGGTGGATGAGGAAGTAGAGGATAGTGATCCCTGCGATAAGGTTCCCCTATGATTCCTCTTGTAGCAATAAGGATGAGGTAGAGAATCTGTGTTTCATTAGTAGCAAGGATATTAAGCATAAAATCTTACTTCAACTTACTGCAAAACTCCTTTTATTAGATTATGTAACTTATGACTGAGATACACTTGTTTGATAATATTATTCCTCTTAACTTTCATAAAACAAGGAAGTTAGTGAAAAAGTTAGAATTAGGGCATCACAAAATAAACTGTTGTATGAAAAGGTGCATGTTGTTCTGCAAGGAGACTAGATTTGATAAAAGATGTAGAATTTATGTGACATGATAATATAAATCAATGTATGACATGTTAATTTGTTACCCGTATATATGAGTGCTAAATTACTTTATTCATATTTCAATATATATGATTATTTTCTAATTATGTTGTGTGTGAATATTTGCATATGACAGGTCACAGGGAAGGACAAGGAGGTAAAGGATAGCAATCCTTGGGATGAGATTCCCCCATGATTCCCTTGGTAGCAATTTACTTGCGATGGCCAACCACAATCTATTTTGTCCATAAAATTTTTCATGTTGTGCAGGTAGCTAAAACTGGGTCTAATTGGTCGTGGATGGCTTGTTCTATAGTGTTAGACTTACTAGGGAGATTGTTAACCTAGTTAGTGTGATTTCTTTGCTATCTTAATTTCTCTGATTTTGATATTGAAAACAATTTTAAATTTGGCAATATATTTTAGTGTTATTATTTATTTTATAGGATCAAAGTGTATGAAATTCAAAAGATCTGCAAGTAGATTTAGCAATTATTTTACTTTTTACTAGGATCTTTTGTAAGTAAATTTAAATCAAATTTGATTCAGATAAATTTCTTATAACTATACATTGAGGTAGAATTAAATCACTTGAAGTAAGCTAAAATAAAATATTTTTCAAACAATATTTTCAAATGATCTTTTATAACTGTAAGTTTTATAAAAAACATTTTTCACTGTGTGAATCGATTTACAAATTGATTCAAACTGAAGATCCTATGAAACTTTACTTGAATCAATTCTACAATTGATTCATGAAGAAAAGTTTTGAAAAATATTTCTTACCGAAGGTTAGAAATTTTTCCTAAATTGATTAGGTAATCGATTCAACACCTATTCATATAATACTATGATTCAATTCATGCATCGATTTCATCATGAACTTCTTTATGATATCCATAGACAAATTGATTCATTAGTTAGTAACCACTCTGAATTGATTCATGAATCGATTCACAGATAAAAAGTTAGTTATTTTTCAAAAGTTGGTTACAACTACTATAAATAGCCAGACCTTCATTTTAATTAAATAGTTTTTCAGAAAAGCTTCTCACATTTTAAGAGCAAAAACAGAGAGAAAACTTAAGCTTCAACTAATCTAATTCTACCTCTTCAAATAGCATTTGATTAAGAATCTCAAATCAAATTTGTGAAGAACACAATTAGTTAATTGAGATTTTCATCTCAATTGTTGGTATTGTATACCTAACTTTTCATTCTTTGTTTAATTTTGCAATTTCTAGGTTGATAGAAGTCAGAGATACAAAGAAAGAGGTTGATCTTCCCTTGCATCTTCTTTAGTTGTAAGGTTGATTACAATTAATTGAAGATATAAAGTCAATTGTATCTATCGGTTAGCAAGAGCCTTGTCAAAGTCTTGTGTAAGAACTGGTGTTTAGGAGCCTGGTTAATCACTGTGTTTTTTATTAATAAAAAGTGACTATCTGATTGAGGATTGTCCAGTGGATGTAGACTTAAACTGTGATTTTAGTTTAAGTTGAACCACTTTAAAAATCTAGTGCTCTTGATTATTTCTTTAATGCATTCTATTTTGCTGTAGTATAATTTTATTCTTCTTGTACTTCTTATATCTCTACTATCCTGATTTACTGCATTTTTTAATTTACTGCAATTCTATTTAATTGCTAAACTAGTTTAAATTAATCAATCTATAATTGAATTCCTAATTACATCAATGACTTTAATATTATCTTGATCATTCAATAAAGTCTTCTTGAAAAATCTTATAAAACAAGAATCCAAGCTTAAAGTAAAAAAAGTATTTTACATTTGCAAAAAGGGCAAGATCTTTATATTTTTGGGATCTACATATAGCACCCACATTTAAAGGGACAACCAATCGGTTTCGGCTCAAGCTACATAGCCCTATATAAGCAACTTCTCTTGACATGTATTTTTTATTAATGTATTGTATGTTTTGTAATAAAAGTATTACATTTATAATATCAAATAATTAATTATTTTAATTTGCATCAGAATTTCAACAAAAGAAAGAAGAATTTCACACATAATCACGTACAAAGAGGTCCTAAGTGGTTTAGGGACACTACTAGTGATGTGGCGAGGTCATATGATTGTAATTTGTAGGTGGACATTATGATCGGGATCACGAAGGGACGAATCTATAAGTTGGGATATATGGCCATTGTGGGGACAACTGCATCAGTTGGCGCCTCTCACACCGAGAGTGTGTCACCTACTGCGTTGGAGCAACTCATCCGCATTATTGCTAAGATGTAGCAATAATGCAAGTTATGTTTGCTTGGATAGAGCAACTTCTATAGACTCAACAGCAACAGCAATAGAGCCAATATCTACTGCCTCCTCCTCCACCTTATCTTCATCCATATGACTACCATCAATCCCTTGCATACTACAAACTACCTCCCACTTAAATATATCTGCCACCATCGCAAGCACCGTTATAGACAGTTTGACCACCATCAATATAGGTATTGGATGGCCCACTAACCACCACCACTAGCAGCAACAACAATAGGATGCTACCCCAAACTAAGAAAATGATCAATTCTTCTCCAATCTTGGGTTGTTGTTATATTTTTATTTGAATAATGTTTCATATATCATTTGATTTGAATAAAACAATTTATGAATTATTTTACTAATTTTACATATTCATAATTATTTGTGTGGGTTATATTTTAATTTTTTATTTTGAGTTAATTATTAATTTTTAGAAATTAGAATTAAAAAAATATTAAAATCAATTTTTATTGCTAATTAATAATTATTTTTTTAAAAAAAATAACAAAAATTAAAAATATAATTTTCAAAAATTATATTAATCAAATTTTGATAAAAATTATATTTATTCCAATAGATAAAAGATAAAAACATTCTATGAAAAATCCCTCAAAATCCATCCAAAATTTATTTTCGATGAAAAAAAAATTTACAATAACCTTATCAACGAATATTTTCTGTCAAAAATTGATATTTCTAATGGAAATATCATAATTTTTTAAAAAAAATTTTGTCAAAAATCACATATTTTTTTTATAATGATCCGAATTATTTACAAGTAAGTTTTCAAATTTTAATCTTCTTAGAATTTGTAATGACCGATAATTTATATTTGTAATAGAATATATTTTATAGGTAAAATAAGTTGATGTTAAATAAAATGATAACAAATAAATAAATATAAACGAATGAACAACGACGACGAAACAAGAAAACATCAACGGCGTAAGTGAGAGCCCAACATCGCCTATTGACTTCAAGTGGAGAGTCGGTTGTAAGCCCAAAGTAAACCTAGACCTAGTGAGCTGATATGCTTAAGGAGAGGATGAGGTAATACACTCAACGTCAGCTCTTTCCTTGATGGAGAAAATTGGAGTTGACAATTTACTATACCACATAATAATTTGATATAAATAGGTAATATTTTATACAAGTCTAAATTAAGATTATATAAGTTTAGGTTGTGAATGGATCAATCCATTTAACACAAATAATAAATAAATTTGATTAGGATTGATTTTGTTATGGGTATTTTCTGAACAATATAAATTAGGCTGGCAAAGGCCCAACGGAGACAAGTCAAACTAGAAAAAGCCCATACCGTCTACGAAACTGAGATTGCTTAGCGGAGGCACCAGCTCACCAATCGCAAGCCTAGGACGCAAGGCAAGGTTAAGACAGCAACCTCAGCTCACTAGAGATGGGTTCTAGTTCATTGGCCGAAGCAGGTCGCTCAACATAGCCTCAGGTCGCTAAGATAATGAGCCAAGCGTAAGTACGGAAGCCTAGTCAGCAACTTGAGGCACATATTCCCAACTGATAGGTTAACTCCTAAAACTGATACATCAGCCTCCAACAGTCCAACAATGATTTGTCCAACATTTATTGCCTGACGCCTAGCATTTATTGCCTGATGCGATGGAAGTAATCATTTCATAATTTGTCAAATTACACTTGTAACCCTCCCTACTTCTATAAATAGGAGGGGGAGATCATTGTAACAAATAATGAGAATTACATTCAAAAACTCTACTAAAAATAGTGAGAGAGCACTTGTATTGAAACTGTTGAATTGCATAGAGAAACCACCGTGTAATGGCAAATACAAACCACCGTGGACATAGGGGCCATAATGGCTTTAGCTAAACCATATTAAAAAGCTTATGTGCCTATTATTCTTCCTTCTTCTCACTCTTTTCCTGTGCACGCTTGCATTTCCTAGCTTGCAGCTTGGGGTTAAAGGACTATCCTAGTTAACTAAGATTTGGGTCCACAAAACCAAATTTTACCATCAACATTTTGGTACTAGAAGGAGGGCCCCCAACTCATTCTCTTTTTCTTTGGTTTACTATCTAGCTACAATGGAGAGAGAAAGAACCACCAGAAGCTCTAACGTTGTCACTGGCCAACCTAATGGCCATGTACAGCAACAAAAAGAAACGTTACCAACCAAAGGCTCAGTCTTCCCTACAATAGGTGCCTCTGCCGCCCCAACAATAGGTACTGCTGTTGGTATGGCACCTTTCACTCCCCATCAACCTGTTGCCTTTGACACCAATGGAGCTCAAGCGTGGTTCTAGCGTCAGGAAATGCTTGAAAACACTATAAGAGAGTTAGCCAATGTGGTGAGGGCATTGGCTAAGGCATAGGCCCAGAGTGCACAAAGGCAAGTTGAGGTTGCTGTGCCCGGAAAGGGACCCCAGTAGCCCAAGGCCCAACAAGAGAAGGTTGTTAGAAAAGAGCATCATTTGTCCACTAGTCTAACTCATGGTTGAGATCAGAAGTTCATCGAGCTTGTGATGATGATCAAGAGGATAACCAGTGACGTCAAAGCTCATGTCAAGAAACAAGTTTGAGCGGGACTGACCATGAGCGTAGGTCAGATCGTCGCTCACTGGGTCACGAGCACAGCAAAAAGCACAAAACCTCAGATCGCCACTACTGCAATCAAGAGGGTGATAGGAGTCATCAAACCATGGGTCGTCAATCTGAGACTCTAGACCCGAAGATTGAAGAGCTACTATAGAGGGTCTGGTAGCTAGAGAAGCGACCCGTAGCTCATAATACTCACGATCATTATGAGGAAAGGATGCCTTTCACCTGGGAGATTAAGACAGAGCCCTTTCCTCATAGATTTAAAATCTTGAACATCTTGTTGTACAATGGGAATAACAACCTGGACAACCATTTGGACGTGTTCAATGTCCAAATGGATTTCCAAATAGCTAATCCCTTAGTCAAATGTCGTGTCTTCCTTGCCATCCTTGGGCAGATACCTTGTATGTGGCTCAAGAGTCTCCCCACTCACAACATTCATAGCTAAGAGGAATGCTAAACAAGATTTCTTAGTCAATACAAGGCACTGAAAAGATAGCTTGTACCATCCTGTCACCTTGCAACAGTCTTTCAATTGAGAGATGAGTCACTAAAAGATTACATCACCTGGTTTAGACGTAAGGTTTGCAACTTTGAAAAAACCCCTCAAATGAGAACATCCTCACAACCATTTTGACTAGGCTCCATAAGGTTGTAAACTATACGAGAGTATATATAAGTCCCCAGTACGAGAACTGGGTGAGTTTTATGAGCGAGCGACTAAAGAGATCAGGTAGGAGGAGACTTTTGTCTTGAAGAAGCCCAATTAAAAAGATGAATCAAGTAGCTCCAATCAAAGCAAAAAAAGGGGTATTAGTAGGAATAATAAAGGTGACCAAAAGGGTGGATCCAATGGTTAAGTTGCAAAGAAAGCCAGGGGTGAGCGACCTTAATGCCAAGGTTGCTATGATAGCTATAGCGTCCTGTCAGACACCTCAGACCAGATTTTCACAACAAAGAAGGACAACAAAGACTTTCAGAGGCCCAAGCCCTTAAAAGCTCCCCTCAAGCGAAGAAACAGGAACAAGTTTTGTGCCTATCATAATGAGATTGGGCATAATACTTCAGACTGCTAGGCACTTAAAGACGCCATTGAAGACCTTATCAAGAAAGGTTGCTTAAGGGATTACATGGTGTAGCCCTTGGGATAGCAACCTCTATGGCCTCACCAACTAACTCAACATTAGCACCAGCAGACTCCTGAACATGAAGGGATGCCCTCAGTGAGGACCATATTCATCATTCACAGTGGACCCCATATTACTGGAGCTTCAAAGAGGTCCTATGAGCAATATGTGCAAAAAGTAAAACATGTCCTACTTGTAAGGTATGATGAAGCTAGGGGACTAGCAAATAAGGCCAGAATAAGCACCGATTGCATCACTTTTAGTAGTAAAGACACTCAAGGAGTACATTCTCCCACAACAATGTTGTGGTCATTCGAGCCAGAATTAGTATTGCTGAGGTACAGAGAATTATGGTTGACACAGGCAACTCAATAAATGTGATGTACCGGCAATGCTTTGACTAGATGGGCATAAACCCCAACTAGCTCAAGCCTTCCCCAAATCCTCTTTTTGGCTTCACGGGAGATGCAATAGTCCCAACAGGGCAAATCAAGCTCCCTATAAACCTCAGAGATTTGGGTTGTCAAGCCATTACCTTGGCTGACTTTTTAATCATTGACTCTCCATCAATGTATAATGTGGTGTTGGGGCGACCAATGATAAACAACCTAGACATGGTCATATCACCCAAAATGCTCACTATCAAGTTCCCAACCCGAACAGAGTTGGATGTGTATGAGGAGAGCAAGAAGTGGCCTGATGATGCTATAAAGATGCAGTTGAAATGGGGGAAGGGGAAGGAAGATTGATGTGGTCTCTAGAGGAGAGCCACGACCTATGAGCTCGACTGGCATAAGCTATAACTTGGACCCTTATGAAGTGGATGTTGAAAAGACAATGGGTCCAACAAAAGAACTTAAGGAGATTTAAGTCAATGAGGCAGATGCTAAAATATGCCTTAAATTAGGAAAGAATCTGTCCCCAGGCGTGAAGACGGAGCCAACAGAGTTTCTCAAAGCAACTCTTGATGCCTTCGCTTGGAACCACGAAGACATAGCTAGGATCGACCCGAAGGTCATGTCGCACAAATTAAACATTGATCCTCGCCATAAGCTAGTTTGCTAGAAGCGAAGGCCAATGACCGCTGAATGATACAAGGCATTAAAGGAGGAAGTGGATAAGCTCTTAGTAAATAAGTTTATCTGGGAAGCACATTATCCCACTTGGGTAGCCAATCCTGTTCTTATAAAGAGGAAAATTGGGAAGTGGAGAACTTGCATTGACTTCACTAACCTTAATAAGGCATGCCCAAAGGATAGCTTCCCCCGTCGAGGGCCAATCAGCTTATGGATGCAACAACAGGATACAAACTCCTAAGCTTTATGGATGCTTACTCAGGATACAACCAAATCCCCATGGCCTCGTAGACGAAGAGCACCCTCATTCATCACCAACCGTGGATTGTGCTATTACAAAGTGATGCCTTTCGAGCTAAAGAATGCAGAGGCAAATTATCAGCAGTTAGTGAACATGATGTTCAAAGATCAAATTGGAAAAATGACGGAGGTGTACCTGGATGATATGTTGGTGAAGTATGAGCAAGTTGTCAACCATGTTCGTGACTTGGGGGAAATGTTCCAAATCCTGAAGAAGTATCGAATGAAGTTGAACTCACACAAATGTGCATTCGAGGTCACTTCCAAAAAGTTCCTTGGCTTCATGGTGAACAGTAGGGGGATTGAGGCAAATCCTGAAAAGATTAGAGCTTTTATTGACATGAGATCCCCTACTAGACCTAAAGATGTCCAAAGCTTGAATGGTCAATTCGCAACACTAAGCAGGTTTATCTCTAAAGCAACAAATAAATGTATCCCTTTCTTCAACATCCTAAAGAAGGCAAAGAGGTATGAATGGACGCAGCAATGTGAAGTTACCTTCCAATAATTTAAATAGTATCTTGGGTGAGCTCCTCTTTTGTCAAAGCCAAAAGAGGGCGAGAAGTTAATCATCTATTTAGGAGTATCCCAATACGCCCTTAGTACAACTCTAATACGAGACGAAGATAGAGCTTAGTTCCCCATTTACTATGTGAGTAAAAGATTACAGGATATGAAAATAAGGTATTCACCTATGGAGAAACTTGCCTACTACCTGGTAGTTGCCTCGAGAAAGCTGCAACCCTATTTCTAAGCACACAGCATATGAATGCTGACATAGTTCCCACTTAGACAAGTCTTACAAAAGACGGATGTCTCCTCAAATGAGCAATCGAGCTAGCTTAGTTTGAAATTGAATATAAGCCTAGATCGACAATCAAAGGGCAAGCCCTAGCAGACTTTATAGTAGAGTTCACTAGACCCATGCAAGAGGAAGTGGAGACATCAAAAGCTCCAAGTTAGGAATTATATGTTAACAGGTCATCAAGCGAACAAAAGGCTGGGGCAAGGGTACTCCTCATTAGTCCAGAAGGGCACAAAATCCTCTGCACACTAAGGTTTAGCTTTCAAGGCATGAATAATGAAGTCGAGTATGAAGCTTTGTTCATCGGACTCTGACTAGCCAAAGAGGTGCAAGTTGAAAGATTGAAGGTTTTTAGTAATTCTCAACTCGTTATCTACCATGTGTGAGGAGAGTACCAAACTCGAGGGTCAAAGATGACTACCTACTTGCAAAAAGTCCAAGAATTACTAAGGTTGTTTCAGCATTATGAGGTCAACCAAATACTGTGAGCCCACAATGTGCATGCTGATGCCTTGGCTCACCTAGCCATGACCAAGGATGCTAACTTCCTAATGGGCAATCCCAGTAAAATTCCTCTTGTCCCCAAGCATAGAACAGAAGGATGCTTTGATGGTAATTGCCAAGACATCAGGTTCCTGGATGAACCCTATCTGGACTATCTACAAAGTGACAAATTGCCAGAGGATAAACTTGAGGCCTGAAGATTGTGAGCTCGGGTGGCCAGATATTGTATCTACGATGATGCGCTATACAAAAGAAGGTTCTTAACCCCATTTCTAAGATGCATTGATGGCCTTGATTATGACACCATCCTGGAAGAAATCCATGCCAGCCATTGTGGGAATCATGCTAGGGGCTATCTTTAGCTCAAAAGCCTTTCTGGCAAGGATTCTATTAGCCCACGATGAAACAGGATGTGATTGAACTCATTAAGAGGTGTGACAAATTGCAAAGATTTGTGAAGATTTTATGAGCCCCGCCAGCCTACCTGTAAGAAATGGTTAGTCCATGGCCCTTTCCGATCTAGGGCATGGACCTAATAGGACTGTTCCCTATAGCTCACAAAAATTGCAAGCATACAGTAGTGGCTGTAGATTACTTTGCCAAGTGGGTAAAGGCAAAGGAGCTTGTAGAGATCTCTTTTGCAAAGATAGAAAAATTTATATGGAGTAATATCATTTATAAATTTAGGGTCCCCCAGCAGATTGTAACCGGTAATAGGACTGAGTTCAATAGTGAATAGTTCCTCAAGTTCTACGATGATCTCAAGATTATAAAAAGTTTCTCAGTCGTAGACCATCCCAAGCTAATAGGCAAGTTGAAGCTATTAACAAGATCATCAAACAAATCTTGAAGAAGAGACTAGAGACTAAGAAGGGAGTCTGGGCAGAAAAGCTACTAAAAGTGCTTTAGGCTTACAGAACCACAGCCTATAGCACTACAAGAGAAACTCCCTTCTCGATGGTATATAGATCTGAGGCAATGATCCCAATAGAACTTGAGATGGCATCACAATGAAGGATTACCTTTGATCTAAACGACAACAACCAACTGCTCGCTATGAATCTAGATCTCATGGAAGAGACAAGGGAAAAAAGCTCACCTTAAGGTTATGACCTACCAATAGCGGGTCATGAGATATTACAATCAAAAGGTTCGAGCTCGAAGCTACAAACCTGGCGATCTCGTTCTATGCCTTATCCTTCATGGCACTCGCAAGGCCAACGAGGGGACCCTAAGGCAGAATTGGGAGGGCCCATACCTCATTAAGAAAGTTATTGGCCACAGAGCTTATCATCTAGTAGACATGGACGAGACAGAGTTCCCTCGAGCTTCGAATATTGAGCATTTTCACCCATATTATCAATAAAGACCCATATTTTGTAAATTACTTAGAAAATTGTAAAAACACTTAAGTGTTCCCCAGATTTTTTATTATGTATTTGATTGTTTCTGAATAAAATTTCAATAAAGTCTTGCATGAGAAGCAAGCCATGTGCCCTTATTTTTGTAAAAATTTGCCAAGTCATTTGGAGCAGTCAATTATAGGACTGATAGAAAACAAATAAGAATGTCACAAAATCTTATTCAATGTTCTATTCAACGAAACATGTTTGTACAAAGTCCAAAAAAATAGATACAAAGTTCAAAAAGCAAATTCTAAGTTACAAAAGTCCTAGTTTAAGAAGTTGGATGTTTAGGAGCTGGGCTTTTTAAGAGCAAAGGGTCAACAGGAGGAGCAGCAGGGTCACCTATCACTTGATTTTTTAGTGGCTTCCATGATCTGTGAGCTGCTCTCTCTTTGGAAAGCACCCTCGGCAAAAGGAGCTTCAACCACAGACTCTACGCCCTTTTTGGAAGATTTAGCCTTGGCAGCCCTCTTCTTGAAGTGTTCCACTACCTCAAGAGCCTCTTTGCTGAAGAAGGAGAAGTCTAACTTTGGATACTGCTCCCATAGGGTGTCAAAAAAAGAGACGCTAGTTTCAAACTCTACCTTCTCTACTGCTTTTGCAAGTAGTGAGGTAGTCTCTACTTTGACTTTAGCAACCTCTTTCTTCTTTAGAGCAGCTTCCTTCTTGACCATTTCTAGCTCCTTCAAAGCGATCTCGGCTTACTGCTCTGCTACCTTTGCTCACTGCTTTGCCACCCCTGCTCGTTACTCTACAATCTCCACCCGCTATACTGCCTAATCAGCACGTTTGAGAGCCAGGTCTAGGTCAATCCTCGCTTTGGTCAGATCATTAATTGTCCTACTGAGGTTCAATGTAATGGCCTTGTGATCTGCCACTTCACGAGATAGGGTAGCCTCAATGTCCTTGACCTTCTCCCTCAACTCCAGCACTTCAACGATGATAATGGCCAGCTCATCCATAAGGTTCAGTTTCTCCTCATCCTGGGCTCAGAGCACATTGTCCAGCTTCATCATTATTAGCAAATTCTAAAGAGCCAAATAACCAAATTAGATTACGAAGTGTTGACGTCGGAATTTGGTTCATATGAAAAGTCCCAAACTCCAGCCAACAAGGGGGATTCTTATAGGATCTTTTTCCTTCAATCAGTTTGGACAAAATAGAACAGTAAAACAAATAGAAATGAAGGGAAGAGCAGAGAAAAAGGAGGCACCAATTTTGCGTGGTTCAGCCAAATTCGAATATCACCAGACCCTACGTCCATGGTAGCGTGTTATTGATATATTGTTTCTACAGTGTACAATGCTCTATCTCTATTTTTACAGAGCTTTGATATAGTCGAATGAGCTCTCCCTTACAGAGGGGCTCCTTCCTTATATTTATAGAGGAGAGGAGGATATAATAGTAATTACACACACAGTAAATCTATTACATCAGTATTTATTGTACAAGATAGAAGATGTAGACTAGATTTTTGCTTTCGATTGCTATAGGCCATCTTCTGCAGGTGGGACCCCATTCGTCCGTTAGGGCAAGATATGATTTAACCCTTCTGTCTGGCGAGCCTTTTAACCCTTCTATCTGGCGAGCCTTTGGTCGTAGGCTATACTTCATCAGGTCATTTACCCAGCCCTAGGAATAGTGAGTTTGAACCCATGCCTTTGGGCACGAGTCGAGGTCTACGAAGTCACTTCATGACACGACGAAATGACCCTGGGCGCTGCTCGAGCTGATCCTCTCGACCCTAGCCAATTTTCACATATAACATAAAGAAAGTAGAAGAACTGGGATAAAAAGACCTAACTTACCATTAGGTTGTGATGAGATGCACAGCCCACAACCCCCTAGTGGGGAAGTCCTCTGACTCCAACACTTGGATCCTATTGTAAGGCCCTAGGATCGTGTTGACATTGTCCAAAATGACGTTGAGGTATTCCTCCATCTTAGAGCTGGGTCCGATAAGTTGCTCCATGACTTTGACCTCTGGCATCACTCGCTTGCGGGCAACAACCTTCTTCTTCCCCTTGTCCATCTTTTGTTTCTTAGTAGGAGGCTCAAAAAGGATGACAACTTTAGCTGCAGTGGTCACCTCGGGTTGCAAGGTAGGAACTGGCTCTTGTGAAGGAGTTATCACCAAAGCCGAGGGTTGGCTCTCAGTAATAGGAGCCATGTTGGCATCTAGAGCTAATATGGTCTCCTCCTCATCAAGGTTGGACGATAGCCTCCTAAGGATGAGTTTCATTATGTCCTCATAATCCTCAAAATTTGCTGGACTGACCTCCTTCACCTAATGGATTCCTATCTCTCTTGTGAGCTCAATATCTAGAGCCAAAGCAAGCTTATGCGAATAGAGGAGACTCTTGTCAAATCACAGGTCATTTTTTAGGACGTCCGTGGCTGTGAATTTGTTCATCTCCACGAGCTCCTCAGCCCGAGAGTTGGATGCTTGCCAATCCCATCTACAAAATGAGACAAAAGTTAGAGTTGAAAAAGTAAATGTAAACATCATTACACTCGCAGTCCTTAAGTCGCTCACCAGGAATAAGGACAAAACTAAAATTTTTGAGGTCGTGCAGGGATGAACACGAGATATAAAATCGAGTTTTATAATTTCCTATAGTGGATTTCCCTTTGGCATCCCCTTACGGCAATATTTTCTTATGCTCAATCGGCTGAGCTGAGAGATAATAAATCCCATTCGACAAGTGATCGGTTGTCGAGGCCAATCAAGATTAGAAAATTTACAAACTGAGCTACCTAAACTACTTGTAGTATAGGAAACACCGGGTTGAGCCCTTGGATCATTTGGATGATTTCAATCAGATTAGGAGGTAGAAATAAGGGGGGTTGGCAGTAACTATACTAATAGCTAACTACAATGCAGAAATGAAAATAAAAGTAAACAAACAACCAACCTAAGGGAATCAACTAAACTTAAGATTAATGCTTCCTTGATCACTAAATATTCATTCAATTGTTAATCATCTTTTCTGGCTTAAAATTATAACAAAAATCCTCGAAATAATTAATGAGTCTTATGCAAAACTCAGCCAACAAACAATCCATCAAAATCCCAATGCATTGCTTAGTTTCTACCATCCTCTTTCTAAAGTTGATTATTAATCAATAATCATATTAACACCTAAATTAAATGAATCC
>JANHAO010005616.1:0-22382 GCA_026873985.1 Saraca asoca | reverse complement strand
ATTGAAGTCTCCAACTCACGTGTGTTATATTTCTCTCCACCTCATAAATTATACACAATGTCATACACGTTATTTTCCAACACTTGGGTTTGATGCTGAATAGCAATAGCAGTTTGGTGTTAAGTTCACACATGCAAATTATCACCAACAAACCTCACCCTCTCGAGCCATCCATTGACGGTCTGACATCAAGCTCTCACAAGTTATCGTTAGTAGCAACAGCATCCAAATAGCCTTGATCATTTAACTTCCAACACCTAAAGTCTGAAATGCACATTGCTGTTATGGCAAGCCATGTCTAGAAAATGTTGTCTAACGTCAAAGCTCTTAGAATAGTGTTGAAGTTGCTGGGGATGAAAGAAATTGCAGGAGACAATGGTGATAGTCAGTGGAAACATACTTTAGTGGAGTTATGACCATAAACCAAGGCTACTCATCCAGGATTCTCCATTCATGCATGTCTTTGCTTCTTGAGGTCGAAAGGATGATGTCTATGGTCTGTTTGCTACTGCATCAAAGCTCTGGTTTCTGTAGATGGTGGCAGCAAGTTGAAGACAAGATAGCCACAACCAATAACTGTGAAACAGATAGCAAGTCTAGGATGGCTGAGAGAGAAACCCTTATGGAGCTGCCCCTCACTTTCATTCTCTGGCTAAAAGCCAAGGGCCGGCAACGCCAGTAACATCACTTTGAGCCAAATTTTTGGCCTTGTAAGTGACCTGAGATGCTCGAAAGCCTCTCACAGCTACAGAAGTTGCTGCAAGGATAGCTCATCAAGGTTTTAAGCATGTGGGGGACTTTTCCTTGGCATCAACCTACTTCTGGATGTACAAACACACTCCCACCATACAACAAGATGGCCCGAGAACAAACTTGCACCGGTATGCAACAAAGCTCAGTTCAGTGACTCCTCAGCCTCCTACAGCCACAGAAATTGGTATGAGAATGACCCATCAAGGACTAGAACTTGAGGAAGCTTCTTCTCGACATCGGTATGCTTCTAGATGTGTGGGCATAGTAGTCGCGCAGTTGGGTCCACACTGTGACTGATGAGTTCACACACTGGTCAAACCTCCAACCATCCTTGCGAATTGAAATGCAATTGGGACAGCACTAAGTTGAGGTGCATCCAAGACAGTTGCGTCTGAAATCCCAATCTAGTTCCAAAGCACTAAGACAATGGTCGATTTTGTAGAATAGGCTGCTTCTGGGTTCTATGGCCATTCATTCTCTTCCTTTTGGACTCATCCTTCATTGCATCCTTCAATGAACGTTTTTTATCTCTTGATAAAAATGCTACACTACAACTATCTCCTGGCTTGCCCGTACAAAATTCTCCTGGATTAAAACCTGTGCTTCTATGTTATGTGAAAGAGTTCATATACATGGATTACCAAGGTTTAGAAACTTGAGGAAACTCTCCCACTCCATGAAGATCTAAGTGTAGTCAATAAGTTCAAGTATTGACCTATCAAACATAGAGGGATGAACCCACAAGGCCAATAGGAGAAAGTTTAAGGGTTCTTGAGCTCGATCAATGCCTCTTTTCAACCACAAGATGTTAGATATAAGGACAACTACATCAACGCTGGAAAACTTTGAGGTGTCTTTTGGAGAAGAATTTCTTTTGTATCATATAGTATCCTTAATATTGGGGGATGAAGCTTCTCCCAGCCTGTCGAAAGAGTTCCCTAGCAATATTTTTATATTTGCGTGTTGTTGTTGGACTTGGGGGATCTTTCCTCTACTATGTGCCTCATTTGTTTCATTCGGTGCTTACAGAGTTAGGAATTACTAAAGACATGCATAATCCTTTGGTAATATTTTTCCTGGCTTTTGTTGCTCTAACTAGAGCTTGGTTGGGTTTTGTGGGTGGTCCACAAGCTTGTCTTTACAAAAGATGGGTTAGTGGATACAAGTGTCTCTAACTTTGTTGTATGGGCCTTCCAGATACTGGGTTTCATTTTGATTCTTCAGATTTCTATGGATACTTTATTGGGAACATTGCCATTATTTTTCTCTCTTCTTGTTGAAGAAAGTTCTTAGATTAAGATGTCTTTGTCACTTGCATAGGAGTTTGCTCACATCACCTAAGAAAAATAAGAAAAGATATCACATTTTTTATCCATCGCTTTTTGATGATTTACATGATGAAAATATGTACAAGGTGCAAAACAAAGAGAACTCCAAATTGCACCACCAACAAAATGCCATCTATCTGCCTCTGGATTATCTATGCACGACTCTGGCAAACCATCATGCAAGTGGGAAGAGCTTTGCTCAAAGTGTATGGAGAAGCACTCATAAGAAACCCATTCTTTACAACTAATGCTGCTACAGCACTCAGGTTCGACATTAAGCACATAGCAGACATGTGACAATTGGATCCGATGATGGGCTCTCACACGATGAACATGCAGTGAGGCAAGCTCCAATGATGAGTTCACACCAACCATGCAATTTCGATAACAAGCCCGCACAATGACCATTCAACAAGACTGTTCGATGGCAAGCTCCGCTTGTAACCATGCAGAAATCGAGCTCGATGGCAAGCTCATAGTGATGACCATGTAGTGGTTGGGTTCAGTGTTGAGCTCTCGTATAGTGGCCACGCGATGAGCATGGTGTGACTGTAAAAAGAAAAAAAGAAAAAGAGAGAAGAAATTTTCCAGTGCCTCAAACTATGTTGAGGTAGCTGGAATAAGGTTAGAGCATAATCCCAATGCCTTCAAACCACAAGTGATTAGCAGCCTATATGGATCAAGAGATTCCAAGGAAGACATGGCTGAAATCCAAGTAGTGGGAAAGCATAATAAAGGTTGTCATTGCAAGAAATCATGTTAAGAAGTCTTATGAGTGCTACCAAGCTGATATGTTCTGCCCTAAAAATTGTAATTGCATGGGCTATGAGAATTTTAGAGGAAGTGAAAAAAGAAGAGATGTTTCCCATAAGTATAATCCAATTAATACAAGATAGGTCACTATGCTACTATCAGTGGAGCAGTTGGATCATGGGGCAATATGACCCATGCAACACCCAGAGGACATTTTACAATGATCATTCAAATTGCAATGAACAGTAAAGCTGGAATTGGTGATTCCAGATCAAATGCAGTTGATATGCACAACTATAGTGAACTAACATCACCAAGGACGCTAGCAGTAATATGTGATATTCGAGATAAGATGTTTTTGGCTGATGATTCTACCAATAGAGATGCATGCAATGGTCAAACATGATTTCGAAGTCTAAGGCGACCAAAAAGCATCTCTACCCTTAAACTCTAAACGACCTCAAGCTCATGCCTTCACTCTTCATGAGCTCAACACCAAATAGAAAATGTGGAGATCTCGCCATACCCACTTCGGCAACAGCACCATGGCTCCCATATGATCAAGTAGGATATAATTTTTTGTCCTTGCACTAAATATCTTATTACTGTTAGTTGTCATTCTCTTTTATAGGGCAAAAGTTACATCCCTTCCCAATAAGATACTATACCAGAAGCCAACCCCCAGCTTACTCTGTGTCCAAGAAGTGCTAGCCATGCACCAAACTCTTGTGTGGACAATGCTGAAATGTTAACCACGGTTCCCTCACCTGATGATCGAAATATGCCTGATCGAGTTGAGGGACAATACCAAAATCTCACGTCCAAGAAGTGCTAGCCATGCACCAAACTTTTGCACAGACAATGTCAAAATGTTAACAGAGGTGCCCTCACTTGACAATCGAGGTATGCCTAGTTAGGTTCAAGGGACAATACCAAAATCCCATGTCCAAGAAGTACTAGCCACACACCAAACTCTTGCGTAGGCCATGTCCAAGAAGTGCTAGCCATGCACCAAACTCTTGCACGGATAATGTCGAAATGTTAACAAAAGTGCCCTCACCTGATGATTAAGATTCACCCGATCAGGTTTGAGGGACAATACCAAAATCCCGCATCCAAGAAGTGCTAGCCTTGCACCAAACTTTTGCACAAAGAATGTTGAAATGTTAACAGAGGTTCCCTTACCTGACGATCAAGTTATGCCCAGTTGGGTTCAAGGGACAATACCAAAATCCTGCATCCAAGAAGTGGTAGCCATGCTCCAAACTATTGCACAGGCCACGTCCAAGAAATGCTAGCCATGTACCAAACTCTTATGTGGACATTGTCAAAATGTTAATAAAGGTGCCCTCACCTGACAATTGAGGTATGCATGGTCAGGTTCGAGGGATAATACCAAAATCCCACATCCAAGAAGTGCTAGCCACGCACCAAACTCTTGCACGAGCCGCATCCAATAAGTGCTAGTCATACACCAAACTCTTGCGCGGACAATGTTGAAATGTTAACAAAAGTGCCCTCACCTGACGATCGAGACACGCCCGGTTAGGTTTGAGGCATAATACCAAAATCCTATATCCAAGAAGTGCTAGTCATGCATCAAACTCTTACATGGACAACATTAAGACACCACGTCCAAGAAGTGCCTTAGGCACCAAACTCTTGCATAAACTAAAGTGCATCCGTATGACCTAATCAGACACTCAAATCTTATGATATCCGAAGAGCATTAGTATGTCTGATTGGACATCCAACTTCGCATATTTTTTGAACAAATTTTCTAGGAAAATCCAAGCACAGGCACACTTGATAATCTTGCACTGCATATTGTTAATCTCGTGGCTTCTAATACTGAAAGAAGAGTTTTACTTAATATAAAATTGGCACAAGATCACCCTCACTCTGGCACGAGATCACCAGCCACCTGGGTAACAAGGTTATAAAGGCACAGCTTGCATGCGACTTACCATTCACAGCTCTCATGCGACTCATTGCTCATAGCTCTCATGTGACCTTATAAAGGTGCACCCCTTTGACCTACTATAGCACTCTAATGCTCAAATCTATTACCAGCCGAGGCACTCCGATGCTCGAGTTCATTGTTGACTAAAACGAGCTAATACGACTGATTAGTCATTCAATGTGGCACATGTCCTTTTAATCATAATCTACCGGTTGAAGTTCATTTATATTAAATTAAATGATTTACTAATATTTGTTCCCGAAGTCGATTGACTCATCGGGCATTCCTTTTATCTAACTATTATCAAGTCATGATTTGTAGGAACTTATTCGTATTAGCATAGCATATCGAGCTTTTGCCAACAAACTATAACTCCCAGTCCGTAAAGAGAACTGAGAGTTGGGGGCTTATGTTATAGGCATTTCCTAGTACCATGAGAAATAGGCTGGCAAAAGCCCAAGTCCGACTAGAAGGGTATAGATCACTCAGGTCACTAATGACCTCATATGAAAGCTCCAGGTCATATCCTCAACTAGCTCCAGGTTGCATCCTTAACTAGCTCCTAGCTCGCAAGTCGCATCCTTAGCTAGCTCCAAGTCGCATTCTTAGCTAGCTCCCAGCTCGTAGGTTACAGGCCTCAGCTAACTCCCAACACATAGCTTTAAAAGAGAGCTTTAACAGTTCCCTAGCCAAATCAACTTGTAAAGATAATCTGCAAAAAGTAGTCCGAGGGGCCCACCTACAGAAAGTATCCTACAAAAGCTTACTTGTATGAGTCCAAGATGCCTTTTACATTTATTATTTGATGTAACATATTTATAACTTGTAAAATTACATTTGTAACCCCTGCTTCTATAAATAAAAGGTTAAGCCATTGTATTAAGGGACTCCCGGGGATATATGCTGAAACTCTATTGTTATCAGTAGAAATTGGTGCTGCACAGTGGGCTGGCAAAAGCTGAGGGAAAGTTGAACTCGACCAGGGACAAGTTCGTCAAATCATTGTACAAAAGCCTTTAGCTCGCTGAAGACCCAAGCTCACTGGTCGAACTAGCTCGAAGTCATGAGCTAGCTGCATCCTCAGCAAACGAGATCAAGCTAGCTAGGATGCAGCTTCATTCAGCCAGAAGCCCACTAAAGTTAAGCATAAAGCCAATAAATAACTTGCACCACCATTCTGCAGATGCAGCCATCGGGCCCCACTTACAGAAAGTAGCTTACAGAAGCCAGTCTCTAATACCCTAGGAAATCTTGTACATTTAATATTTGATGTAACAAATACACAATTAATTTAGTTCCATTTATACCCCTGAATGCTTCTATAAATGGGGGCTAAAGTCATTGTAAAAGGAGGTCGAGAGATCACTAGCAGAAACTCTGCCGAAAAGCCATAGTAAAGCAAAACTTTGTAAACATTCTTTCATATTAATGAAACACCTCCATGGACGTAGGGTCCGGTGCTGTCCAGATTTAGCCGAACCATGTTAAACCCCTTGTGTATTTCTCCCTTCTCCCCCTTCCTCCTACCATCCAACACTCTTCCATTGTCTCAATGATTAGAGAATGGCTTGGGTCACCAAAGAACCCCCTCCGTTGGCTAGATTTGGGTCTAACTGAAATCTACTGTCAACATTTTGGCATGCCCAGTGGGGCCCTTCTGTTCTCTGGTTATCTCTTTGTATCCTTGGTTGATTCTTTTTATATTAGAATGGCAAGAGAAAAGGTCGTTAGGAAGCTAGACGCTATCGTCAATCGATTAGAAGGTCACATTGCAAGTTCCTCTACCTCCAGAACTGCCAATGGTCTAGCTTCCCCAGTTCACTACCAGCCCGGCACTACCCACGAGATTAATGAAGCCCAAGTATGGCACCAGTGCCAGGAAGCATTTGAAGGCTCAATGAGAAGGATGGCTGAAGCATTCCAAATGTTAGCTGAAGCACAAGTTCAAGGTGCGTAAAGACAAGTTAAGGTCATCGCATCTGGAAATGTCCCTCAGTAGCAGCAAGCTGGAACCTTGAATAGAGCCAATCGTGAGTACATCTCGAATCATTCCCCCCACGACGAGGAGGATATGAGAAGTCGCCAAGATTCCAGCCAGAGATCTGAAGGATTATCATTGATGGTGGAAGAATTGTTCCATAGGGTGAAGCAATTAGAGGCACACCCCCAAGTTTGAGGTGACAGGAGTCATGCCAACAAATGAACTCCCTTTTCTAGGAAGGTCAAAATGGAGCCTCTAGCCTCTCCCCAAGAAGCTCAAATTCCCACCTTCCCGCTCTACAATGGAGACAATGATCCACGTAATCACTTGGATATGTTCAATGATCAGATGGATCTCTGGACAAGTAATCCCTTGATCAAGTGTTATGTCTTTCCCATCACATTAGGAGACGCCCCTCGAGCTTAGTTCAAGAACCTCTCGGCCCGCAGTATCAATAACTAGGAGGAATGCCAACAAAAATTTCTTGACCACTATAGGGTGCTAAAGAGGCAGCTCGCACCCCCTTGCCATCTCGACACAATCTTCCAACACAAGCATGAGTCTTTGGAAAACTACGTTGCTCGGTTCAGACATGAGATCGATAATGTGGAAAGCCTTTTCGACGAAAGCATTTTGATGGCAATATCTATTGGACTCCGTAAAGACGGCAAATTGTATAAAAGTATATACAAATCCCCAGTAGCAGACCTGGGAGAATTCTATGATTGAGCTGCCAAGTAGATTAGGTGGGAGGAAACATTTAATGCGAAGAGGCCCGAACTGGATGGCTTAGGTTAAAGTAAGAAGAGGAATAGTCATGAAGACACAAAGAACGGTACCAAGCTTCAGCTCACAAAGAAGGCCAAGGCCGAGCGACCTCAACAATTGGCTCATCACGAGCACTACAATATTTTGTCAGATACGCCTGATAGGATTTATATGACAGAAAAGAATAAAGAGGATTTTGGGACTCCCACTCCCTTGCGGGTACCTCACGCTATCAAAAACATGAATAAATTCTATGCATATCACAACAAAGTGGGACATAACACTTCGAATTGCCAAGCTCTCAGGGATGCCATTGAGGGCCTAATTAAAAGAGGGCATTTAAGAGAATACGTATTGTGGCTTGTAGCGTAGTAGCACTCTCGACCTCAACGAGACCCCGAGCAAGAGCAGCCAGCTGTTATAAGAACCATATATTAAGCTTGTAATCCAATATGCAGAAGCATCCCAAATTTTGTGTAGACTAGCCCATGTAGATTATCTTGAAATTTTGGAAATCGTTTGATTTGATATGCATACTTTGCAAACCAAGTCTCAAGTTACCATTGAAGCATCGCAATTCATGCAATCGAACTTTGTAGCTTTCATGTGATCAAACTTCGTAGCTCTCATGCAATCTAAAAGCTTGTGCATATGATTAACTTTCTTAGCCACCGTAGGCGCGCAGCGACCTTACTGTACGTACAAGCAACTTTCTTAGCCATCATGCGTTGCAATCTTATCATACATGCCAACAACTTTCTTGTGCAAATTAAAAGCTCATGTGTATGAGCAACTTTCTTAGCCATTGTGCATTGACATCTTATCATACATGTGAGCAACTTTCTTAACCATCGCATGTGTGCAAATTAAAAACTCACACGAACGAGCAACCTTCTTAGCCACCGTGCATGCGCAGCAACCTTACTGTATGTACAAGCAACTTTCTTAGCCATCGTGCATTGTAATCTTATCATACATGTGAGCAATTTTCTTAGCCACCACATGTGTGCAAATTAAAAGCTCACGAGTATGAGCAACTTTCTTAGCCATTGTACGCGCACAACGATCTTATGGTGCATATAAGCAACTTTCTTAGCCACCGTATGCACCCGACCTAAGTTTCGAAGCTATCATGTGACCTAAATTTCTCAGCTCTCGTGTGACCACTCGTTTTAGTGCCATGCGACCTATTCATACACTACTCATTTACATTCAAATCAAATTTGTCTTTTGATTGAAGACATTGCCGATTGGCTATTTAGCTATTCTTATGTATAGAATTAACATTTATTGTCTGAGAATTACAGGACAAGCAGCTGAACACTAAAACAGAAGATTTTATTCATCAAAAAGCCTCAATGAGAAATATGTACATCAGAAAGAATCAAAATACAAGTCAGAGAAAGCTATAGCCGATTCTTTTGGAAGAAGGATTGACGCACAAGGGGAAAACTCCCACCAATTAGAAGGTAAGCCACTGAGGGATAAAACCTTTGCTAATTGGAAGCTTGCCAACCTGCCTAAGCCCTCAATTTTCTTCCTTTAGCCTTGATTCCCAGGGGTGGGAGAGTCTAAGAAAGCCCATCAAAGCGGTAGAAAAAGAAAAACCTCATAATCATGAAGATGTAATTTGGGATCCGTATAAGATCCCTCCACATTACATTAAAAGTGCGGACTTCGAAGCTCCTTATGTAGTAGACCATACACACCTCACTCAAAAGGCAAAGTATCAAGAAATCAAGAGGTTTATCTAAAAATTTCATTAGGTCACTCTCTGAGAGAAGAAGAGGATTCCCCGTGCTTTAAATAAGATTAGCTTGAAGGAGCCGAAGGATCCGGAAGGGAACCCCCAATTGCTCTCATTTAATGGCTTGGAAGAAAACGAGGCCAACGCACTAATAACCACAAGACGTGTTTTTCCTGGAAAAACAAAACGATAGTTCTGATTTGAAAAGGCTTTGACTGCACAATCATCTATGATCGAGATTAAAGGTATATTCCAGACTTAGATCTGGAATGGGCCAAATAAGGGCCCAGCTACAAAAACTTGTCCATGCGGCCCTCTGAGTTTCACAAAGCCCCAGATCGCCGAAGTCACACCTCGTAAAGGAGAGTAAGTATGCAAAGATAAAGGCTAAATTTGCAATATATCGCTATTACATGCACTTTTGCTAGCAGAAGTCTAACTCCCAGTCTGCAAAATGAATTGAGAGTTGGGGGCTAATGTTATCAATAGAAATTGGTGCTACACAGTGGGCTAGCAAAAGCCCAAGGAAAATCGAACTCGACCAGGGACAAGTTCACCAGATCGCTGTACAGAAGCCCTCAGCTTGCTGAAGACTCGACCTCGCTAGTCAAACTAGCTTGAAGTTACGAGCCTACTGCATCCTCAACAAACGAGATCAAGCTCGCTAGGACGCAGCTTCATTCAGTCAGAAGCTTGCTGAAGTTAAGCATAAAGCCAACAAATAACTTGCATCGCCATTCTGCAGATGCAGCCATCGGGTCCCACTTGTAGAAAGTAGCCTGCAGAAGCTAGACTCTAATACCTTAAGCAATCTTGTACATTTAATATTTGATGTAACAGATATACAATTAATTTAGTTCCATTTGTACCCCTTCATGCTTCTATAAATGGGGGGCTTGAGTCATTGTAAAAGGAGGCCAAGAGATCACTAGCAAAAACTCTACCGAAAAGCCATAGCAAAGCAAAACACTATAAACATTCTTTCATATTAATGAAACACCTTTGTTGACGTAGAGTCTAGTGCCGCCCGGATTTAGCTAAACCACGTTAAACCCCTTGTGTATTTCTCCCTTCTCCCCCTTCCTCCTTCCATCCAGCACTCTTCCATTGTCTCAACGATTAGAAAATGACTTGGGTCCCCAAAGAACCCCTTCCGTTAGCCGGATTTGGGTTTGACCGAAATCCACCGTCAACATCTGTCAAAATGGAGAGGCCATGAACAAACACTTGTACTCTACAACTTCCACTAATAAATGAAATCAACTGTGGATGTAAGGACTGGTACCGCCTGATTTTGGTCGAACCACGTTAAAAAATCCTATGTTATGCTGTTCTTTATCTTCTTCTTGCTTTCTGCTTCTATTTACTACATTTACAGCTAGAATACCAGTTTGAGGTAACAAGAATTGTACGGTTGATTGAAGTTTAGCCCAGAACCAAATTTCACTGTCAACCTCAATGTATGCAATATTAGCAAAAAGGGGAAGATAACTTAAGGGTTTTAAAATGTAAGTAGAAAATGTTTATACATAAGAAAGTTGGAGCCATAGCATGTTCTATTACGAATTTGAGCGGAATTAAGCCATAGATGGACATTGAAGGAAGATAGTAAATTGGTGTATGAAATTGATGCAAATAAAAAGGAAAAAATTAAAACAAGTGAAAATGGTCGTTGAATCAAAAATATATTTTAGTCAAATATATTCTTCCAGATTAATTCTTTTAAGGTAACATTCAAAATATTTATTCAACAGTACCCTCTAAATCACAAATGCAAAGGGACAATTTAACGTTTTTGTTATTTTCTTAAAATGCCAAAATCAGATAACAACATTCATAAATTTTCATACAATAAGTTTTACAAACAGGTTTACAAATAATTTTTACTTCGTTATTTTTTAATAAATTAATGAAAAATTAAAAAAAAAAAAGCTAAGGGGCCGTTTGGTTTAGCATGTGGAAATAGAAGGAAATTGAATCAAATAAGGAAGAGTAAGGATAATGATAACAATTACTTTTTGGTTTGTTTGGTTCAGTTACATAATGGAATCACACTGTTCATAATTTCTTTCCTTAATGGTGATAGGTGGTGGAGATTGGTAGTGGTAGGTGATGGTTAACAACGTTAGATGATAGTGGGTTGTAGTCAACAATAATAAGTAGTAGTGGGTAGTGATAAACAATGTTAGTGATGATCAATGGTTATAAGTGGTGGTGAGTAGTAATCAATAACAGTAAATGGTTGTGGGTGGTGGTTAACAACAGTAAGTGATGGTCAACAGTAGTAGATGATAGTGGACAGTAATTAACAATGGCAAGTAATAGTGGATGGTAGTCAATAGTGATAGTAATGATCAATGATTGTAAGTGGTGATCAAAAGGGAAATATGGTGACGGGTGGTAGTTAGCAATTGCAGATAGTGGTGAATAATAATCAATGGTTGTAAGTGATTGTGAGTGGTGGTTAATAGGGGAAGGTGGTGAGAGCGATAATCAATGATAGTAGGTGGCGATGAGTTGATATAATGGTAGTTTCACGAAGTTATAAAAGAGATAGATAAGTATTTTTCTGATTTCTAGGGAGTAAAGTAATCTGAATCCTTAAGAGGGAGAAGGATATCAATAGGGGGAATTTATCAAAGTTAAATAATGATAACAAATTTCATTATATGTAAATCAAATATTTAATAAAAAAATTATTTTTTATTCTATTACCCACTCCTAAAATTTCTCTACCGGATGCTTCTTAGGAATATAAATCCAACATATGATTTGATCCTTTGTTTGCAAACAAAAAAAAAAAGTTTTGCATAAGTAAAATCATAAAAAAAAGGCAAAGAAATTAGAGTTATTCTTCCGGAAAATAATGTGGAAAATAAGGCAGAGAAATTTAGTTGAAAAAAAAAAAAAAAAGAGAGATAGAAGACAAAGATCAACACATCAAAGACAAGTCTGCTTACTAGAGTTCCAAGACGCTTGCAAAAGAGAAGCCGTGAACGCAAACGATCTCACACCGTCTCTCACGAACCAGTGTGTGGTCAGCAGCCCACGTGGGTGATTCTTAGCAATTCTCCAACAACGGCTTTTAACAGTTTCGCTCCTCAGCCCACCTTCCCTCCAATCCCACAGCAGATACCTTCGAATCTTCTCTTTTCTTCATCCATCTTTTTCTTCTATAACAGCGCCTAAAAGTTAAATCAAAGCACGGAAGAAAATAAACAGTGTGTGACCCAGAATGAGAGCTTTGAATTCCCATTTTGTGCTGATCGATCTGCACAGTTCATGGCACTCAGCGAACCACATACCCACTTCAACTCTCGCATACCTCAAAACTTCCAAAGGCATAATTTCCACTGTCTCTTCGTCATTTCGTCGAACACGTCGAGCCCAGAAAGCAATCCGATCCTCCAATTCCTCTTCCGCTTCGATTGGGTCCCCGGAAATTCGCAGACCCTCTGATCGATTCTCTTCCGCAAATGGGTCATCGTCAGTTTCTCAAAATTCGACTTCTACTTCGCGTCCCGAAGCTACTTCTGAATTGGAGCTGTTTCTTGAGTTGTTGCCTTTGAAGATGAAAAAGGAATTATATGGCCATGAGGAGATTGGAAGCTTGATAGAGGTTGTGATGGATTTGGGAAGGAAGCCTCTTGCAAGATTCCCTTCGGGTGATTGGGTGATTTCGGAACAGCCTATTAAGCATGAAGATTTACGGCATGCCATATCCAAAGTAAGAAGTGAACTTCGTTGTGTAGTTGTAACATATTTTGTCCAATCACATTTGTTTGTGTGACTAATTTGGATTATTTTTCCTATGTGTAAGGTTTTATGGAGCAACTTTGGATTCTTTTATTCTTCAACTTAAATATAAAATCCTATTATGAGCATGGATGTTTTGCAGCATTTTAATGGACATTTTGTGTCCAATTAAATATGTTTGCTTCTACTCTACATGTATGATCTTTGGTCTTGTCTATATCTAAGGTTTGATGGAGAAGCTTTAAATTAATTATTGTTTTAAATGGAATTTTTTAATTGCGTTCTTTATTTGTTTATTTTCCTTGCAGGGACTTTTGTTCTGTTACACATAATATATGGCCAAACTTGTACCTTGTCTCACTGTTGGTGCTAATGATTGATCTCTTCCAAATATGTTACTGAAAATGTCAACTAGAAATTTCTAGAGCTTTCTGAAAAGTTGCTTCATTGTGTCAGGTTGGTGAGTTTTCTGATGACAACCGGTCTGGAATTGATAGCTCTTTACATCGTATCAGTGCAATTCGAAATCGTAAAATGCAAATCATTGGCCTTACTTGTCGGGTGGGTCGAGCTGTGACTGGAAGTGCTGAGATTATTCATGATTTGGTTGAGGATGGAGGTTCTATCTTGGTGATTGGACCTCCTGGAGTGGGTAAAACAACCTTAATCCGGTAATCTTGTTTCTATCTTAATGAATATAACGTGAGAGTCTTATTTATACATAACTAATTCATTCTGCAAATGTGTATGACATGCTAAAGTATGTTTAGTTTTCTTTCTCCTTGTTATTTTCTTTTCTTTTCTGCCCTGCCATTGGTCTGTCGAGTCATCCATTACTGCCTGCCATTATTTTTGTAGCTTTTGAATTTATGTTTTTAATTTTATGCACATTTGTTTCAAGCACAATTGAAATGTGTTTTCAAGTTGGTTAGAAAGATTTCATTGAATTAGACTATTAAGTTGTATTCAACATCATCAGGCCATAAATCGTTGGTTGCCTGGCTTCAAGAAACATATGTCTTAGTAGACTCTGTTTGTGCAGAGAGATTGCTAGGATGCTGGCAGATGAGTTCAAGAAGCGAGTTGTAATAGTAGATACATCTAATGAGATTGGAGGTGATGGAGATGTCCCTCATGCAGGAATAGGCTGTGCTAGGAGGATGCAAGTTCCGAATGTTAATATGCAGCACAATGTGTGTTCAAATACTAACTCCTTGGACTCTGACTGATATGTTATTGTAAATGGCTTGGATTCTGAAAGGCTTCTCTGTCTTCAGTGGTTTTACTTACATTGTTTCTTTGTGCAGGTTATGATTGAAGCAGTTGAAAACCATATGCCTGAAACTATTATAATTGATGAAATTGGAACAGAGCTTGAAGCGTTAGCAGCTAGTACCATTGCTCAAAGAGGAGTTCAATTAGTTGGAACAGCTCATGGAATGACCATCGAGAACATAATAAAAAATCCTTCTTTACAGATCCTTGTTGGTGGCATTGAGGTGTAAAGCTCTTCCCTTTGTTTTCCTCTGTTCTTTCTGATCTATCAGTATTGGCCACAACTTGTATATTTTAACTTTACCTCTTTCAAAGGGGGGAAACAGTCTACTTTTGGTGGCACATATTTATGGGATCTTGAGTTTAAGAAATTCAAAGTACTGATGATAGTATGTGTAACTTCCATCAGTTAATGCTTACGCACATTAGTAATGTTTAAGGATATTCATTTGGACAGAGTGTAACCCTTGGGGATGAGGAAGCAAGGAGAAGAAAAGTGCAGAAGACGATTCTTGAAAGGAAAGGGCCTCCTACATTTACATGCGCTGTTGAGATGATATCTAAAACTGAATGCCGGGTTCATCATAGATTAGACGCAACTGTGGATGCTGTATTGGCAGGTATACCTTGGTTTTTTATGGAAAATTTGAAATATTTTCAATTATATAGTATTTTCATAGTAATTTAAATTGAAGTTTAAATAGAAAATCTCTACTGCTATAGGAAAATCTCCTCTATTTGAAATCCGTCAATGGGATGATTTTGCCAATGATATGGTGAAGTATGCTCCTATACCTCAAAAGAGTCATGAAGAAGGATTTGAGTCAACTGATAATAGTACAATGAGTTCTGACCATGAATCTGAGGAGGAAGATAGAGATCATCCTCATACTTGGTCCAAGATATGGAGTTCTAGTAGATCTGTTATCAAGAAGAGCTCACCAGTGCACGTCTACACGTACAAGGTAAATATTTCAGAAGTTGCACTCCAAATACTTGATATATTATGGTGTAATTGGTCATATTATCAGGAATTTTAGTTCTTTTGCTTCATTTGCTATGCTACATCTAGCCAAAACCCTCACTTGATTTTTTTTGGTGATTCTTTCCTCTTTGGATAAGTTAGATCCTTGAAGCAGATCTATTACAAGTAGCTAAAGTAATGGGGCTTGAGGATGAAATAGATGTAACGGATGACATTGGATCAGCAGATGCCATCCTAGCATCCAGTTCTGAGATACAGCAGAGCCCATGGATCCGTGGTGTTGCAAAATTCCACCAATTACCGGTTTTTGTTATCAAGGTACCCACTTACTGCCTCCATAACCATTATATTGGTATGCAGTCTAATATGTGATTTCTTTTCTTGGCAGTCAAATGCCATGGCACAAATGGTTAAGGCAGTACGTCTGATTCTTGGACTAGAATCATTTGGCCCTACATACAAGAAGCCATTTAGTGATTCAATGAATATTGAAATTGAGGATGATGAACCAAAACGGAAACCATCTCTGGAAGAGATTGATGCCTTGGAGGTACAAGCCCTTTCCATTTGTGTGTGTATTTGATTTTCATGACTTTCTATAAGCCACCTGCTATTGTTTACTATACTGCTATGCAAACCATCATTAGGTATGGGGTGCAATTGACAAATGCATGCATGCATGTGTAGTGAAATGATATTAAGCATAGTTTGGTAAATAGCAAAATAAACCTTGCCAATCTTACTAGTGGAATTTGTATTATAGTGTAAAACAGTTTGTAGGAGGTTTGTGCTTTCTATTGGTTGTATTGTCAAACATTCAAAATAGAGCAGAAATACTTTTTGCCCGTGTGCATTATAGAAAATATGTGGTGTTACATTTTATTGCTAAGTGAACTCTTCAGCCTCTATCAGTATATCTTTACATAAATATTTGATGGAATTGGATGTCATTAGAGAGTTTTCTTTTCACATTTTTTCTTCTCACTATTAGTAATGAACACTGATATTTTCTTTGGCAGTTGGCTTTCCAGATGTACTGGAGTTACGGTTCTTTAGGCAATATAGAGTGATATATTCCTGAGCTGTTTGTGTTCAAATTATGCTTAAGCTAGCATATAAGAAGCATAGTTATATGTACTTATTTTCTTAAGAATGATCAATTCTTTGATTACTTTGACTTGGATCTTTGGTAGTCAACAAAAATAAGAAAGAGAAACAACTTCTCCCTCCCCTCTCTTTTTAAATCTTTTTCCCTCTCTTTGTTCACTGGATCTTATTTTCCATCAACTAATTCTAAACAAGTTGTGTAGTAGGATTCAAGACAGTATAGTACCAAAATAATTGAATCTGAATACATTTTAAAGTTTATCAGGCCCCACAATAACTGTGTAGGGGAAAATTTGGAAAATACAAGCAAAGAGTATTCAATAACACATCAATGACTTTTTATTGATATTTAGCCTAGTCATTATTTAACTTCATGATCTGCTTGTCGTGTGTAGCTGTTATTGCCTAGTGGAAATATCGAGCTTTTCTTGGATGTACCCTTTAACAATTGATTAAGGGTCTCCTGAATGGCTAACAGGTGCCATCCTGGAGCCCAATACTAGTTTCTTCTTTAAGGGCTCTGACACATTACACATCATACAAGACAACTGTATTTGACTTGAAAAGGAAAAAGTTGTTCAGAGTATTATACGTAATCTCTTCAATTTGGCTATTTTTCCCCAGTAGCAGTTTTTAAGGTCATATATAATCTCTTTGATTTCGTAAGTGTATTAAATTTCTTTTGATTTCCTGACAGGAGGTCCGACTCGCTATTGAGTACATTGTAATCCCAGGTGGAGAGCCAGTAGAGCTTCTTCCGAGATGCTCTGAAATAATTGATCGGCAGCTTGAATTAGTGAAAAGCTATCAGCTAGCTGCTGAAAAGTCAGGTACTGAACAGAACCCCAGGTTGCAGATTCTCCCCTTGAGGCTAAATGTGAAAAACTCCAGTAAGTCTAGTTCTGCTTCAAGCAAGAAAATAAGTTCTGCACCTGCGTCTGGCCGTGGCAACGGCAGTAGTGTCACCAGGCTTCCTCGTTTGCCCGAATAAATTAAAGATCCTCCAATTCTAACATGTTTCACTCGTAAATGTAAAATTACTTGTATATTTGCGTAAATAATTCATCACAATGATTAATTATTTTACTCCTCAAATGTAATGCAATTTTATAACATTTGCTATTCGATGAGATGTATTATACAAGGCATCTTCTCTTTCCTTCTTTCATATATATTTATGTGTTTTTGTTTTGCTTCCTCACCATAATCAATTCCCTGGAACAAAGCACAAATACTTGTGCTTGTGGGCACATACACCTTTTTTTGTCTCTTGCTAATTAGTACACATCTATGCTATAGAAATAGCAAGAACACTGCCACTGTTCCTACCAGATATCAGCCTGAGTTGGGTGAGATTTTCATTGCCCAAGCACGCCCTTCCAGTGAGAAAATCTTTCTTACTCCCAGATTAAAAGAAATTATTGCTGAGAAGAGATGAGACGAGATATTGAGTTGGGACCCACATGATTTTGGACCCACCACTCTCTTATGTCACTCTCTCTCCCTGGGCAAGAAATTCTTCAGAAATTCTTTTTACACTCGGGAAAATAGAATATCTCCTTCCAATGACAAACAAGAAGAGAGGTAACATAGGGTTTGATTGAAAATCGTTTTTAAAAATTGTTTTTTGTTTTTGAAAAAAATAAAATAAAAAAACTTGTTTGGTAGGACTGTTTTTAAAAATAATTTTAAAAATTTTGTTCTAAAACATTGTTTTAAAAATAATTTTTTAAAAACAAGAGAAAGTTGTTTTCAAAAATAATTTTTAAAAACAAAAAAAATAAAAATACTTCCAAACACACTCATGTTCATGTTTGGCTCTTGCTGCATGATGCCAACGTGTTCCAAATATTTTTGGCCAAAGAATCAACCAACATTTGATGATGAGGCCCAAATTTTGTTGATGTTAAGACTTCAATTTGAGGACTATTGAGGGGGGAAATTTCTTTGGCCATTAGCCAATGACATCTGTAATGTGGGGGTAGACTATCATTGTTGAAATGCATGTCATCTTCGTATGCATCAAGGATCCACTTATAGACATTAAATAGGACTTAAATTTTAGGTAGAATACTCAATGTGAAACCCACCGGCCCATCCCAAAATGATATGGAAACATCCAACAAGGTGGCCCAAGAGATAGTTCAAGAAGTGTCCTAAGTTCAAAATATGATGATGCAAACAAAATTCAATAATCAAGCCAACTTTGCATAATTATTTAGTCGTTCAAATCAAGCCTAAATGAAGGTCATGAGTAGTCATATGAAATATTTACAAGTATAATTTTTAATAAATCAAATTTCATTTCATTTCTCTAGAATAAGTTATGATTTTTTCTTTACAAGTCTTTCAAAAGAGTCTAGAGTTGATGCTATATTTAATGTTTTTCATTAAACAAAAATATCTCTTTAATATTTCAATTTCTTATTTTTTTTAAGGGACGTTCCAAGGCTTTTTATTTATATATTTTTATGTAAGATGCAAAAGATAATTGTGAGTGATTAATCAAAGAATTTAAAGAGTCATTGTGCTTGTTACTCAAAGTTTCTATATCTTTTTGGTAGATTCCATTGAATGGTGAGCTTTTCCATTGCATTTATGTATCTCTTTGGTGGATTCTAAATGGTGGTGAGTGCACAAGTTTTGTATCACTAAGGTGTTAGTCCTAAGGTTTTACGTGATGAATTTTGATTATCACAAAGAAGTGTTACAATGATGTGGTACTTCTATGTGCTAAAGTGTTATATTTTATACAAATATCAATAGATATGCTATGCTATGGTTGATAATATGTGTTACATGATGATAATGCATATTCATGTGCTAACTTATTATATTTTATAATTGAATCATGCATGATGATAAATTATATTAGACTCACAATATATCTTGGAAAGATTACGTACACTATATAGGAAAGTCCAAAAGAAAAAAGAGTTAGCATTGGAATCAATTAATGACAAATCTTGACGTGCTCAACAAAAGAAGAAGAAGAAGAAGAAGAAGAACAAAGAAGAAATAGAAGAAAGAGGAGATGCTCCATGTGTTGAAGAATTGGTATATTGAAGTTTTGAAAGCTTGAAAGGATCAACAAAACCTAAGGACTTCAATTGGTATAATTTTTCCTTTTAGGCTTAGACTTTCTTGTAAAATATAATTTTGATATAGAGCTCAAACATGGTTACAAAGTCTTAGCTAGACCATATTTTTATAAGATAGCCTATGTCACTTCAAAAACAAATGAGATATATGAGTTTGTGTTTTTTTAGTTTTGATCTTTGGTCACTATTTTAATTATATCTTACAAAATACAAATGATTTAATTATGAAATTTGTTTTATATGAAAATATACTAAAAAAGCTTTCCATGGACTAGTCATTTGCTTAAAATGATCATGAAATGAAATAGTTATGACCTTTTCAAGTTGAGTCTAAAAATTAGTTTTTTTACAATCCTATCTTTTTAATCTTTTTTTTTTTTTGGTGATATAGTCTTTCTAACCTTTGCTCATTATTTTTATGATATCTCTGAAAATACATAATATATGAGAATGAAACTAGTGCCATTTTAATTAGATTCAAATACCGTTCCAACAATAGGTTGTTTACTCAAAACAAGCTTGAAACGAAGAAGTCACGACCTTTCAAAGTTGAGTCAAGTTGAACAGTCCCTTGTTGGCCTCATTTCCCTTCAAAATTGGGAAATAAGGCCTACAGTCTAGTGTTAAGGGTTAATAGTTGATTGCTAGCTTTTGATTACCTCAATTTAAATGCAACAGTCATAATGACTAGTTTTCATCCAAAAGTGTAAATCTTCATGGGCTTCTTATATAGGTTAAGAATAATCAAATACAACATATAAAAATCCTAAACTTCATCTTTTAACATATGTTACTCCTTCTTTTTATCAAAATCAAGATTTGAGCTCTTATTTGTGAAAATTACTTATTTTAGTTCTTCATTGTTTTATCTGCTCTGCGAGAGAGTTTGTTTGAGTAGTTCTTCATCTTATATATATATATATATATATATCCAATTATAAAGGGTGAGGTATCCCTTGTAAAGAAAGGATTTGCTCAAGGAAGACCAAGGAAATGTAAAGGCTTTTTCAAGTACTAGTTGAAACTTGAAGGGCTAGTAGAGAAGTAGCCTGAGCTTGTAAAGCTTAAAGAGTGCATGTATACCTTAGAGTGGATCTTTAAAGGGGAACCATTATAAATCTTAAGTTTGATTCCTCTTTCTTTCCTCTTTTTATATTTTAGCAATTTGTATTGTTGAAATTGTTGGTCTATTAATTCCAAGATATTGAACATTTGAAAAATAGGCATGCCCTATTTTTATTGTTGAAATTTGTTAAGTATATTGAGCTTCAATATTTATTTTGTTGCTTGAATGTTTGTATGGTTGAAAGATTGATCTTCATCTATGTAAGTGTTTTTTGATACCTTACTTATGCATATATGAATGAGTTGCTTTGTGTAAGTGTTTTGATTTGTTATATCTTTAGTGCAAACATCTTCATGAAGCTATTTTAAGTTGTTGAATTAAAATCAACTCATGGCTTTTCAACATGAGGAGTTTTTTCAAAAGGAATTTTAAGAATTATGAAACTATTGAAAACACCTAATTCATCCCCTCTAATGTTTAGGTTGCCTTATCTTACATAAGGTTGTGGGTTCCTTGGAGTGGTGGGCAATTAACTATCCTAACCCATATATCCATTTTCATTTTTATCAAGCACTAATTTTCTTCTCATTGGTTTAAAGCCTTCTAATGATTAGTTTGATGTGATCTTGTAACATCTCTTGTACATAGGTTATTCTAGGATGAGTCAGTATAGTGTAATACGGTTGAAAAGAAATTTCTTAACTTAAAACCTAGACCAAGATAAGACCACAAGATAGGTTGGGCCAAGGTTCCAAGTCACTAAGGGCCTCAAGAACCAAATGAATTGTTCGACCTCATCAATATGGACACAGGAAGTTAACCTATCGTGCACAGTGTGGCCAAGCAGCCACCTTTTGGTGCCTATATCTAGAGCAGCCCCTATAACACTTTTCACAACCCTCATTTGTAATTAAGTAGCTCTTAAAGAGTATTGCTCAACATAGAAGGGTTTTGATTTGTGCTCTTTAAGGATGTGAATTTAAGATAAGGATTTTAACCTAAAAAGGCTAATTTCTTGCCTAAAGTTCCTTTTTGGGGTTAATTTTTATCTTCTTTTTGTTTTCTAGGTTGTTGAAAGGTATTTTCCCTAATATCCAAAAGCCAAAGATCAAAGCTAGGGCTAGACTTATGACCAGTTGAGTGGGATTTTACCATTCTAGCTCCTTTTTTGTGTAAAATCTATATTTTTTAAATTGTCTAAATGTATTTTGATTATTGGGAACTGAAAATATGATTAGGAGATGTAGCCTAAAGGATTAGGCCTAAATCAATACAGTCGAAAGTGATGAAATTGTTATGAGATCTGAGTAAGTCATGAGATTATGGATTAGACCAAGAATAACCTATAATATAAGATTTGATGAATTCAGGTTTGAGCTAGAATATATATGAAAAGGTAAATTTAAGTAGAACTTAAGAAATTGATTTTCTACGTGATTATATGATTGATTGATCTAATATATGCATGAAATGGGTTATATTAAGGGAATGTAGAAATGACACAAGTTGTGGATTAATCTAGAAATCTCAATTTTGCATATTCATGTGGGCATAAATGATATGAACTCTATAAAGGTTATGAAAAGTTTTATTCTATATTTTAGACCATTATGATTTATGAATTTTAAATTTTATTTCCTAAAAAATATTTATTAAGACTTCTTATGATTATGAAAATTGTTAGCCTTATGGCTACACAGTCTGTTTTGATGTTAACAAACAACAAATATTTGAGATTGATAGCATAAGTCATCATAACCTATACATTCTGTTTTAATTACAAATATTTCAACTTTATT
>JANHAO010005615.1:0-22390 GCA_026873985.1 Saraca asoca | reverse complement strand
GGTCATAAGTTATTTTTATAAGTTTAAACAAACACCTAAATTTTTTATCTAAAGTGCTTATATTATAAGATAAGCTCAAATATAAACTGTAGATAAACTCTTTCAATCACACCCTTAATCTTTTTTAAGATATAAGTGCTTTTGATTAATAAATTAAAAAAGAACTTAATGGATTGAGTCCATCATAAACTCATTTATAAATACAAATAACGCATAATATTTGACTCGTTTTCTTTTATAATATAACATGTAATATTTAGCTCTTTTTTTTTTTCTAAAGATAAAATTGCTTTTGATTAACAAATTAAAAGAACATGTTGCCCACAAAATATATATATATATATATAGATATGATTTGTTTGAATATACAAAATAAATACATAAGAAAAGAAGTCAATTTCTTACTGTCTTTTAATTTTTTTTTTTAATTCTTTCATTTATATACATGCAAAAGGATGTAAATTATTTTTTTCTTTATTTATACTTGATCATTTATCTTAAATATCATGCTCAATTTGTTTTCTTAAATCATGTTCAAGAAAAATGTTATTATTTTGTTATCTATTTTCTAATTAACATGAGCATACACTGTTACTTGTTGGCAGCGTATGATATATATTAGGCTAACCACACAAAGAAATAAATAAAAGGAAAAGAAATTAAAAATAATTGCCCTGGTGTTAACTTAAGTTTGGGGTAGATTAAAAAGACAAACAAGATTTAAACCATTGCAACTTATTACTTCCGGTGTATATGCAATAGTTTACTTGTTGAGTTGTTTGCAAGTTATTTAAAGTAGTTAGCTTTTTATTTAGGATTCATTTGATATATTCATAGAATAATTGATTATATATAATTTATTTTATATTTAATAATATTTTTTAATAATTGATTATATATAATTTATTTTTATTTGAATTAAAAAATTATTTTTTTAATATTAAAAAGGATAATAAAGAAAGATTGAGAAAAATGAGATTTTGTTGTTATTATTAAAGTAAAGATAATGATGATAAAAAAATAAGGATAATATGAATATAAATATAATTGTTTTATATAATCTTCATTAACAAAAAAGCTACTTAATTAATATTTTTTAATTATAGTTATTACTTATAATTAATTATTGAAAAATTCTTAAACATTTCTAAAATGTACTATAATTAATTATTTTAGGTATAATTAATTATTAAGGATTGATGTAGAGGAAAACTTCTGAATCAAGAGAAAGTTAAATCCACATCAGAGTCTAATAGTTTATGTATTTGAATCTTCTTAACAGCATTTTTCTATGTTTTCTTTACAATTTTCAGTTAATATTATAATTGGAAAACTTGAGTAGAAAGGACGACAAGTCCACTGCCCTGTGAAAGTGTTGGATATCACAACTCTCAGTCCCTATTCTTTGCTCATCTCAATGCTGAAACACACAACAGGCTTCGCTTGTTCCATTCATGCTTCTCTTCTTGTTGTTGCTCCTCCTGAAGCTGCCATCGATTATGACACCACTGCCTCTGTTTTTGTCTTCGCTGTGGCCTACATTGTTCCCCTCTCACCCAGAACGCACTGATCATCACTCATCTAATCTCTCTTTTAAAGATTTCTGTTTAAAATTTCAAAATGAATGTTCATGACCTCTTTCATTGTCCTGTTCTTTTGATTTTTAGTAACTTCCAAGATTTTGAGCTTATTTTCATCTCTTGGATTTTAACATTGTTTATTGTTCTGTTTTTCTAGATTAATGGCCATAATCTAGATTTTGTCTTAATTGGATTTTGTGTTTATTTAGTTGATAATTTTTGGAATGCCAGGGAGTCAGTCTATTATCATTGTGATTCGGATTCTGATTGTTGGGTTGCCCATCACATGTTCGATATTTGGTCTAGACTCAACTGTAGTATTGTGATTCTTGTGCTCTTCAAACCATTGGCAGTTGATAGTCATTGTTGTTTTGAATTCCTATCCTGAATGTCGTGAAGGAACATATGTCACACTGAGTATAATGATTTGGCAACATACTCTATCATATATGTTGTAATCGTAAATTTGAGATCCAGATTCTAGAGTTAATTTTGCTTTATATGAGTTTTGGATTCTTGGGTAGAAGTTAATATTTGCTATTTGGCAGTCTATGTACCATATAGTAACACTCTTTTTGCAAGTTTTTTTTTTTTTTGGGTATTGTTCATATTAACTTGTTAATTGTGGCCTTCCAGATGGAAATAGCTCTAGGACCAGTAGTATGAGACTGAGTGGAAATGTCAATGTCATCAGCTGCCACCTAAATAATAGGTGCTGGTCCAAACTCTAAATATGATTATTTATATGACTTTTGAATGTAAAGTCTATGAATCGTTTATTTGGTTTCTGGCTCATTCTTGTTGGAAAGAGATAATTCTATTTGCACATTAACCAAAACAAGAGAGGATAGTTGAATGAAGAGACTGAATTATTAGGCCATAATTCAGTTTTATATTCATTCAAAGTTTCAATCTTTACATAGATTCCCTCAAGTTTTTCATGCTTTCCATCATATAGCACTATATTTTGATTATATGTGTTGCTGAATATTGTTGATTATTTGTTCAATCTGTGAATTCTGAATCTCTGATTCTTTTGAGGCATCTAAACCCTAAACATAATAATGTTGCCTATCCCTAATTCAATTTTATTGCTGAATATTGTCAAACCTACACTAATTCTTTTAAGGCATTTAAATCTTTACCCAAAAATTTTGGTAATGTTGCTCATGCCCAGAAATCTATTTCCCACATTGGTGAATCCAAAGTTCATTTTGAAATAGGAGATACCCATCAGATATCTGGTGAAACCAAGTCTAGTTCATTGGACTCTTGTAGTCCATATAAAACCCTACCAATTATCCGGCTTCTAGCAATTTTGCTTTCAAAGATTTGAACATCGGAGTGAGCTTTCCTCCTCATTTTATCGGAGGAGGCCAGAACTCAAACACCATACTACCTACAGAATTAAATTCAAACCTGTGTCTTTATGCTTGTCTAATAAACTTGTTAGGTCTCTATCAGTTAGTGAGATTGAGCTTTCTGAGGATTACACTTGTGTAATTTCCCACGGTCCCAATCCTAAAATAGAATTCTGCATGCCATTTTGATGATCTAAGAAAGCATGGTAAGATTAAAGAGAAGGAGACTGAAGTGTTTTTGCTGGTTAACAAGTTACAAGCTCCCAACCAATATCCCTAAAGTGATTTCCTAAATTTTTGTTACCATTGCAACAAGAAACTAGAATTCTGCATGGTCAGGTTAAAGAGAAGGAGATTGAAGTGTTTTTACTGGTTAACAGGTTACTAGTTCCTTATATACTGTTACCATTAGCATTCTTTGCAGGATTCTGGACCTAGAATCATGTAAAAACTTACAGAACATATGTTTTCATCTTGAATCATTGTGTTTTTAGTTTTAACCAGTGGCATTCTGCATATGCATAATTGGATTATGCATTATGCTCAAGTGCATTATGCATATATGCAATTTGTATAAGCACAAATGCATTCTACTATATGCACAAGTGCATTATGCAGATATGCATTCTGCATTAAGCAAAAGTGCATTCTGCATTATGCATAAGTGCATTCTGCATTACGCCTATTTGCATTCTGCATATGTATAATGCACTTGTGCACAAATAATTAATGAGGATTAGTAACACATGTAGTGAAGTAATTTGTAATAATTTCTTTTTTATATCTTAAATATTTGTTAAAAGATTTTTCTCAAATCTTTCTGGATAAAAACTGGGTATAATGTCCAAAGGCAATGTTTATGCACCTGATGGTAATATGTCTAGGTCGTTGAAATTGTCCTCCTTTGTGATTCCCATGTGAACTGCAACTAGATAACAAGTTGGTGATTGATTCCGTGTGCTTAGTAGATGGCCTTCAGTGCACAGTGGCAAATTTAAGGATATAGCACATCCCTTGTGCATTAGACTATCCTGCTTCCGCTGTATTCATGCACCTCCAAAATAATGAGAGAGGAATTTTCCAACAATATGTGAAAGTATGGTGAAATAAAGAGATATTTTTATGATTTCTTTGTAATCTATGTTGTGTGTATCCTGATCAGGATTTTTACTCACAACATTAAGCTTCTGTCTTGCACAATTTTTGGCGCTAACATGGTTTGACAAAATTGTAGTTTTCATGGTGAGTGACATTTCTCAGTTTCACTACTTAAAGTTGTTGGGTTTACACAATCTTGGCTACTTCTGTTGTCTATGTTGATTTACATCTTCAATGTGCTGAACTAGGTTCACCCTGATATCAGGATTTCCAGCAAGGCTATCGCGACCATCAACAGCTTCAACAATAATATCTTTAAAAAGCTGGCTCAAGGGGTTTTGTGGCTGGGTCGCTACAAGTAGAAGCTAACTATTGCTTTTAGCGAGATCCAGACTGCTATCACACTGTTGCCTGGAGAGCTTGCAAAGCATGTTGTTTCTTAAAGGACTAAGGCTATTATTAGGTTGACTAGTTCTTTTGGGTGTTGTATTTGGGAGTAGAGTCATTCATTCTATTTGTAAAGGCCACTTGCTTTATCTCGCTATGTAATTCTCCTTTGGTTGTGATCAGTACACCAATTTAGCTATTGAATGAATTCCAAAGTTTATTATTTTTCACTGGTTGTTAAACAGATATTCTTTGATTGAACTGGTGTCATTTCCAGTGCAAAACCCTGCAACTAACAATTGGGTGATCTTTATATCCATTTTTAATGAAAAATCCTGCAGTTGGCCTGGCTAGTTGCAAAAATTTTCATTTCGACTGCAACAACCATTATGGTACTTGGATATTGTAGTTGCTCACTATAATATTTATGCCAACTGTTGAACTGCTTTTATTTACAAGTACTGTAATGATGATGCATACAATGGTATCTGTTTAATCAATATCAGCTTGCATATAATCTACAAATGCGAAATTCTTTTGGAAATTGTATAAAGCAAAAGCTAAGCCTGTGCTAGCAATTACAAGTGATGAAAATGATCCAGAGTTGTGTATTTGAGGGAATCTCCATGGTTTCACAAAACAAAACAGTTGTGCCTATAAGAATCTTGCACTACGTCTAGAACGTTGTCAAGCTCCTTTACATGATGAACACTTGGGAGTGTGTTATTTGAATCGATCCAACATCTTAAAAACAAAGTAAAACAAGTTTAGTATAAGATTATGTTAAAAAATTCAAACAAAAAAAATCAAGTTTTCAAGTTTACTTTCATGCCTTTTAAATAATTATAATAGTATATCGGTTCTACGATATCTTTACTAATTTTATTAACACCATCCTAAACAATTTTATTCAGTAATACCTTTTATGATAGTTTTATCCTTAGTGTACATAACTATCAATTACACTCTATTAGAGTGTACTGCCTTTTCACAAAGAGCCCTATACAAGTAAGGTCATTGTCTATTTTCAGCTTTTTCTCTTTCTATGTCAAATATGAAATTTGATAATTACTAAATATGATATTAATAATTTAACCTAGGTATCTTTTACTAAATTAAGTCCTTATAATTGGTTTCATTCACCATTTTCATGATAATTAATTGCATAGGTAACAAAAATTTGAGGAAATAACAATTTATGAAATTCATTATAAATTTTCAAAAATTGGATATTTAACATAGTTGTGTTATAACATTTCCTCAATAACTATGCAAGTCTAACAGTATTATATCATGAAACTCAACATTGATAGAGCATTTAAAGCTTCATAATATAACACAAAGATTAAATGCTATATTCCTAAAATTTAACACCGATAAAATATTTAAAATTTTAAGGATATAATAAGCAATCTTAACACTCATATTATCATCAACGAAACTATGTTAAGAATATTATATCGATAGGGCATATATATTATTCATATAGCATTCTCCTAGATAAAATTTCAAAATTTAATTTTAGCAAAATTTTATATAACTGGTCCCATAATAGGTGAGTATATAATTGCCTTAAATTTTATGGGATAATATGAGGAAAATTGATTCTTCCATAATTTTATAAATTGCATATGACAATCTAGAAAATATTTAAATATGCAAACAATATCAAATTAGTCCACAAAAATTATAGACAATAGTATAATATGTAAGAATTATACAAGAAAATTTTCATGTCCAAATAACATTAGTAATATAGTTCCTACATATTAACAATTTTATGCATACAATCATGCAAAATTCAAATAGTAATTAGACAGTAGCAAAAAATTCTAGAAAAATTATAAAAATTAGGACAATATGTAGTAATTGTATGGTAAAATTTTTAGACACAAATAGTGTCAAATTGGAAATCAAATAAATTGAACAAAAAATAATTAAAATAATTTTATTTCTAGAAAAATATGAAAATATATGCATTAAAATCGCCTTGAAGAGTGGAGGCCAACAATGTGATTGGTATTGATGTCCACAGCTATGTTGACAATAGGTGGGCGAGGCACGCCATGGCTTGCATCTCATCTCCTTGGACTGATTTGCACTTAACGAGTTTTTAGACCTATTTGACCTAGCTTAAATTCTCCATTTACAATTGTGCTTTTGCAAAATTCTTGTATGTATTTTTTCGCCCATATCATTCTCAATTAAAACCTTCCATCAATTTTAGAAAATTGGTGTTTGGGCAATTGAAAAAAAAATAATTAAAACTAACTTAGATTCTGGAAAAATTTGCTTCAAGAATTTGAAAACTTGATGTTGTAACAATTTGAGTTTTGCAAAATTGATTGAAGACTCTTGTATATCTCATCATTTTGTCAATTAAACCTCAATCAATTTGAATAAATACCTCATAATTGAATCAAATTTTGAAAAGGAAACCTTACAATTGAATGCATATGTAAAATTTCAAAAATTTAGCTTATTGATAGTATTTATTCAAATTGATTTATACCTTTTGCACATTACAGACTTTTGAGATGCAATCACAAATTAATTTAAATTTTTTTAAATCTTGTAAATTTGTGAATTGAATTTTCTTGAAAAATTCAAATTACATCAATTTATGATTTTGCCTAGAATATTTCCAAAACAAAAATTTAACCGATTCAGAAATATATTAAGCTAGAAAATATAAATAAATCTCATGTTCTTAAATTCTTAATAATCTTACATAAAAAATTATGGACCACATAAAATCTCAAAAAAAGAAAAACACAAATTTGAACCTTATACCATAAAAAAAAATGGCTTTGATACCAATTCTGATAAATTGGAAAAATAAATAGTTGATTAACTTGATCTTTTGCATCATGTTACAAAATATTAAATTTATATAAATAAATTAATTAGAATAATAATAATTGTACATGGTGCAGATTTAGATTTCATTATAGCAAAAACTCCTTGGGTAGGTTCACTTTGTAAAGAAAAGGGATACAAAGAAATCTATATCCTTAATGAGGTGACTACAGCTCTATCTTGGGTGTAAATAGGGACTAGTTTTGCTATAATTTTATTGAGCCAACTGATCCATTATCATTGATTCAGAAACTTGGCTCACACCAATAAAGCCTATTAATAGTTTAGACATTATTATAGATCCAATAGTTTGATCACCTAATTAATTGATCAAATATAATTGTTATAACGTGACATTTTCAATAGCATATAATTAATTAAACTATGTTGTCTATATAGGAAATTTTAACACTACTTGCATACTTATTTCTTACTCATGCTATCTTGATCAAAGCTGACACAACATATCTAAAATATGTGAGAGTCATTTAAATTTACAAGAGTGTCATATATACACACCTGCGAGCATAATATATATTTTCTCTATACTTTTTGTGATGAGTTATGTGAGATATATATTTTTGTTTCTCTTATGAGCAATTTTAGATATATACACGTAAAAGTATTTAAATTATTTTATTTTCTTTATTTATACTCAATCTTTTATCTTAAATATCATGCTTAATTTGTTTTCTTAAATCATGCTAAAAAAAGTTATTATTTAGTTGTCTATTTTATTAATTATCATGAGTATGCATTGTTAATTGTATAAGACCTCTGATAGCTTCTGAAGTATTTGAACTCCTCTATGTTAGCTTCTTCTGTTTACTATTGAGTATTGCTGAGTTGGTTGTTTTTGATTTTATCACCGAATGGCTTCAATTGAAACTTTCAAGTTTTAGGCTTTATATGAATTGGTCATGGCCAGTTGCATCTATGATAGTTTTCATATTATAATATCATACGTGCATATTTGTTTAAAAAGTTTTAATTTCTGCTTCACCTTGCAGTTGGCTTCTCTCATGTCCAATGACTGTTATCTTAACCTATCATGGCCAAGACAATGAGATTTTGGTATTTCCTTAATCTTTTCATCTTTCTTGTTTGTGGCTTTCTTTTAGATTGGCTTTATTTGATATGTGAAATCTTCAATCACTTCTTTGATATGTGTATATATATATATATATATATATATATATATATTTTTGATAAAAAGAAAGTATTATTAAATAATGAAAATGATTACAAGAATGGAGGATGAGTCATCCTCATAAAATAGCATCTAACTAGGTGTTTTTTAAATCTTTGAATTATTATTATATTTTGTTTTCACTAAAATGTTAGTTTCAAATCTCTCTGTTTATTCCTCTTTGTTCAACTATCAAAATTGCCTTTCTTTTTCTGCCAACCAGCAAAACTCCCATGCTCTCTATGAAATTTTTATTTCACTTTTTTTTTTTATTTTCTTTTGTTTTTGTTATGTGCCATTTGCCTGCTTAAAGTTGTTTTTGCTTTTGTTTTTTTTTTTTGTTTTTTTGTCAGAGTTCATTATCTGCAATGCTTATCATGTGCTCGATAAATGTCCCAATACAGAATGAGTAATTAGATTTGGTCTATCAATATGTTGATGTTTACTTATAATTCATAGCTTCTCTTCTTAAATTTCCCTTTGCTTCTCTAGAGTAATGGTACGAGATTTGCCATTTTTGAAGGTAAGGATCAACTTTCTACAACTCTTGGTTACTTCTAATTTTTCTCTGTTTTGTTTCCTTTTTCTTTGGGTGGTTTATTGACATGCTGCAATTACTACAAAGTCACACATACCTCTGAACTTAGGGCTTTTGTGTTTCAACATGCACAGTAAATTTCTTATGGAAGGTATTATTTTAGGTTCAGTTTATGTTCGATTTCAAATTTTTATTCTAATGTTACATTTAAAATAAAAATTTTCTAATATTCAACTCATTCCATTTCAATAGAAATAATTTCAACTCATTTGTAAATGAATTTTAATATTTGGAAACAATATAAAAAATAATGATTTTAAATCCATGAAATTCATTTGAAAAGTAGATTTTAATGGTGACATGATAAATAAAATATTAAAATGAGAGTAAAATTATTAATATAACATATATTTCATGACAAATGAAATAAATTCAAGTAAAATTCTTGATAAATTTGATAAATTTTATAATGATGTAAATATAATTAAAATAAGAATTATAAGTGAAATAAAATGAAGTAAATTCTTCTTTTAAATAAATTTAAAGATTATTTAAAAAGTAATGCATTTCTAAATGAAATTTCATTTTCAGATATTTCAAACAAGGGATAAAAGGATGGTTGATGCATAGCATACACACATTTCTTCTACTATGAAATAAGAAATATATAGCATAATATAATATTAAAAGTTTATCTTAAATAAAATTAATATTGGCCGAATGGTGGACTTCGATGGTTGTATCTCGAATATTTCATCTTTAGATTGATGTCGATGGTAAGTTTTTGATTAAATATCATACTATTATTTCTGAATTTCCATTTTTTATGAATTTTTTTATTATTTTTAAAGGGAAATAGATATAAGATTTTTATATGTAATGAAATTAATTTTTTTTTATATATAATAAGATTTAAAAAAAATTATATTTATCTCCCTCCAAACATAAGATAAGATAATAAGGGTACAACAGATATTGTACAAATAAAGAAACGTGGTTTGTATACAGGCTAAATCTGAGAAGAAGTGAAAATAAAACAGGGATAAAGGGCTGTATACGATGCGGGCCTTATAGTCTTTGGGTCTAGTCCAACAAGGATAAGCCGAAAACCAACCCATTGTTTCTTACCCGCCAATATCCGTTAATCTCATGACGTGGCGCGCAACACTTGCTCAAAGTAAGCAATTATCCTCTACACGTAAATCTGTTATCACGACGGTACTCCTATAAATACGGTCCCCCTTCCTTGCGTTGACTCTCAAGTAGCAACCAAAAAAAAGGTGTTTCTTAACCAGCCAGAAAGCAAGAGCAAGCTCAAACATGGATAGCTACCCTAATTCTAACGCCAATAAATGAATTAAATATCACAAAAATAAAATCCCAATCAAAACATGGATCTATTATCTCGCAATCACATTACACACATAATTACTTAATTGATCTTTAATAAAATATTATTACCATCATATAATATGCTACAGGAATAAATCCAAAATAATAATAAATCAAAATTATCTTCGTAAATATACATATCAATCTTAAATATAATCTAAAATTGAACAAAGGGATAATTTAAAAGCATGTTAGTGATTTTCCTTCGGATCTCTCAAGAAACACTTGATTAAGAAATCTTTACAATCTTGATTCACTTCAAATGGAATCTTTGGCATTGCTTTCTCAATAATATGCTTATACATAAAAGTTTTCGGATTTGAAGTGTTAGCCAAGCACTACATCTAGTAATCAGCTTGATGACTATACAGCCAAGCGACCATATATCATGTGATGTCTCAATTAATCTGTATTCACATGATTCAGGTAACATATAATAAGGTGTTACTCCAAATTTAAGTGTCCAAAATTTTGAGTCAATTTCTTCGGTGCATGTTTTAGATAATTTGAAGTCTGAAATCTTTGGTTGATAAATACTCTCTTGAGATGAGGGAAAAAGAAGAATGTTACCAGGTTTAAAATCATAATGTACAATTTCTTCCTTATGCATGAAAGAAAGACCCTTGAGAGTCATATGTGTATAAATTCTTACTTCATTTTCAGGCAAAAATTTATTGACTATAATATGATTTAAGATAGTACTTGTTGAGAATATAGAGGACTAACTCAAGAATCATTAAGAATCTTTGCATGTTCCAAGTGGATTTGTGACAGGGGCAAGGGTCAAGAAGATGGAAGAAGCAATCTAAGGATTTTGCCATGTATTTTGGAGTGCATAAAAAGGGCTTGGGTTTGGAGGTTCAAGGATCATTTGCTTGGAGGCTTTGCTATCCACTAGAGAGGCCTAATGGGAGCCATTTTGGAAGCCTTGCAGCCGACTAGTATTGGGCAGCCAAATTATCACTTGTTGTTTTGTTTTTGTATATATTTTTAGGCTGTTATTTTGTGTTGTGTTATGGCCTATCTTTGACCTTGTTATGGCTTTGTTTTGAGGCTGTTTGACCCTTTTATTTTCCTTATTTTTCTGATTGAATTAAGACTTGGGTTTGTGATGTTTGTGGGCTATTTGAAAGCCATATGTTTCAGTCAGCTTATGCAAAAGTTTTGGCCAGCCTTATTTTGGCTAATTAGTTGGCCTTGTCTTAGACCTAATTAGCTTGTTTATTTAGTCATTTGTTTAAGTATTTAGTTGGGCTTATTTAGGACTTGTAACCCAACCCATATTTGAGCCTAATTGCTAAGAGGGGAGGCATGTTTCCTTCACCATTCAGATTTGGCAAATTGCTCTCCTAGGGTTCTTACTAGAACTTGAAGATTTGTCAAAGAGTTTCCTCTTTATGGCGTCAATCTTAATCACTTATCATTCTCCTTTTATCTTTCAGAGTGTGGCATGAATATTCTTTTTTTTTTTTTTTCAATTTTGAGTGTTGAATTGCCAAATCGGAGATAGATCCATGGGCATCTCCAAGGGAGATCACATTAGTTTGGTATAAGAGCCTTGGCTTTTCCAATTTGGGTGATATCTCTTTAATTTTCCCTTATTTTTTGCTTTAATTTCCTTCAAGTTTTATGTTGCATGTCTTTGACTTTTGGTTACATTTTTTTAGCTTATTTACTTGATTAATTGGTGTCTAAATGAGTTGCAAATGTTGCTGAATTTCTACTGAAGCTAATCGATGGTACTATTTTGGTTTGATTTTTTCTCCATTTTTTGCATCAATTTTGTTCAAAAAAATTTTGTGATCTTATTGCACACTAAGTGTTTGATGCTAGCTTTGTTTGAGTAAAATTTTTTTTCGATTATTTTGCTTCATTTCTATTTCATTTCTTTGCTTGTTCTAGTGAAGGTTTTGCTGAAATTTTCGTAGAATTTTCATATAGTTGTTTGTTGTTGTTGACGGTGGATTTCTGTTCTACCGATATCCTAGCTAACAAGAGGGTTCTTTTGGGACCTAAGCTATTCTTAGGCTACAAGGTGCGGTAGATTCACTCAACGACAAGAGGAAGAAGGAAGAATCACAAAGGAAATAAAGATTTAACATAGTTTGGCCAAATTCGGACGGTACCGGACCCTACTTCCATGGAGAAAATTTTATTAATCAGAAAAGAGTTTTAACAGAGTCTTTGTATAGTGTTCTCACACCCTTCTTTATAGAGGGTTCCTTCCCTATTTTTATAGAAGGAAAAAGGTTACAAGTGTAATTACAGAGTTTGTACTTCTGTTACATCAAATAATAAATGTAAAAGACAGTCTAAGTACAACAAGTAAACTTCTGCAGGCTAGTAATCAGTTTTTGTGAAATGCTTTATGCGGGTGGGGCCCTTTGGCCTCATTTTTGCAAAGTGGTAGTGTAGGTTATGCATTGGCTGTATGCTCAAGCTCAGTAGGCTTCTGTCTAAGTAAAGTAATGCGGTCAAGTGAGTTAAAGCTCATGTGCTGGGAACCATTTGCTATTTTGAGAAGTTGAACTTGGATAGGTTGTGAGCTCACACTGCTAGCGAGCTAAGGCTGATCGTGTAACGAGTTGGTATGCTACTTAGCGACCTCACGATCTGATGTGTGGGGCTTCTTTGCTAGACTTGGCTCTTACTGGGCCTTTGTCAGCCCATCTCATGATATCAGATTTTTCCTATCACACTAGCCCCCCAACTTTCTGCTTGCTTAGCGGATTGGGAGTTGTAATTTGCCGACATGATTTTCCTTCACGAATTACTATGTAGTCAAAGTCTTTGGTTAGCCTGTCTCTTCGGTGAAAGTAATCCAACCCATTATTTAAGGCATGGGAGGCTTCTTCTTCAGCTAGTAAGTTGAATTGATGAGAGCTTCAGACAAGCCCCCCGACCCTTCGAAAACTTGTTCTCCTAGATATGTGTATATGGTTTGCTACATAGAAAGCCTTCTTAGGCAGTCTTTCCTCTTTAATCATGAGGAGAGATCTTTCAAAGATCTTAGATTATTTCTTCATGGCTTTGCCATGGGATTTTGTCTTGTTGATCGGGCTCCTGTCCCCTTATTGAGTTGCTCTCTTTGTGAGTCAGGAAAGGAGCCGTTGGCTGGGGAGAGTTTTGAGAAGAAGAAGATTAAGGAGTAGTAATGCTCGTTTCCTCTCTGGTTAATAGGAGTCCTCCTCATGGGGGCTTTTATTCTCTGCATCCTTCTTGCTGGCTTGTATTTTGACTTTTTTCAATTTGTATGCTGAGTTTTTTGATGTAGTTTTACCTCGTTGAGGCTTTTAATGAATGAAATTCTCTTTGTGCTGCTTGTATTTTGTTGAATAAATATTCTGTAATCCAACGAAAGTAATATGAGTTCCACCCGAACATCATAACAAAATGAGATACTTGAATAACCAATCAGTCACACTTCTCAATAAGCAAAGGATCTAAGTAAAACAAATTATGCCTAAGGAAAGTCGCATGTGAGCTGTGGTTCTTAGTTTGCGCGAGAGCTGCAAACATTAGGTCGCATGAGAGCTATGAGCTTGAGATCGTATGAGAGTTACGAACTTAAGGTCGCATAAGAGCTGCGAGCTTGAGGTCACATGTGAGCTATGCCTTAATAAGATAGACTATATACATACAATGCCTTAAGAAGTTGGTTGTATGCATAGTAAGATCTCAACGTGCATATGGTGGCTAAGAAAGTGGCTCATATGCACGAACTGAGAATTGCACATATATGGTGGCTAAGAAAGTTGCTCGAATATGTGGACTGAAGATTGCATGCATACGGTGGCTAAGAAAGTTACTCGTATGCATGGTAAAAGTCACTGCATGCATGCGGTGGCTAAGAAAGTGGCTCATATGCACGAGCTGATGGGTGTGTGCGCACGGTGGCTAAGAAAGTGGCCCGTACACACGACTTGAAAATTACATACATGCGGTGGCTAGGAAAGTGGCTCACATGCATGGTAAAGTCACTGATCACGTTAATGTGATAGAAAGTAGATCATAATAGCGTGATCCCCTGACATCAATTTTTGAAAAATTCATTGATCTTTTAAAAGGATACATTTTCCAGGCAAACTTGTTTCTTGGAAGCTTCCTAACTATCTATCACTTTTAGAAGATTTACAAAAACCAGCATATACGAGGTCTAGGCTACTTTTGTTTTCCATATTACAAGATCAATATATAGTTCTTACTATAACTGTATTCTCTTATTTGGAATTCTACTGGGACTAGGAAGGCTGCTGTGCTATAGGTCGCAACACGTACTCTTTTAAGTGTCCTTTCTGGATCAGGTCTTCGATTGTATCCCGAAGAGCTCGACAGTTGGAAGTGTTATGTCCCATTTTATTGTGATAAGCATAGAACTTATTCATGTTTCTACTTCCATGAGGAGTTCTTAAGGGAGCACGAGTCCCAAAGTCTTCTATGCTTCTCTTGGTGGCAAATATCCTATCAAGAGTGTCTACCAGAATACTGTAGTGCTCGTGGCAGGTAGAGTATTTAGGCTGCTCATCCTTGGACCTTTTTGTGATCTAAAAATTAGAATTGTCCTTCCTGCATTCATGGCTACTCCTTTTCTTATTCTGACTCGTGCTACTTGACCCGGGCTTTTTTGAACTGAAAATCTCATCCCATCTGATTTACTTAGCAGCTCGTTCATAGAACTCGCCAAGGTCGCTAATAAGGGACTTATAAAGGCTCTTGTAAAGCTTCCCATCTTTGAAAAGTCCCTAAAGATGGTTGTCAAGATACATTCGTCTGAGGGATTGCTCATGCCATTGACTTCATGTTTGAAATGAGCAATGTAGTCCCTTAGCGACTCATTTTTCTGTTGGAAAATCATAGCAAGATGGTATGGTGGTGCGAGCTACCTCTTCAGTGCTCGATACTGAGTGACAAACTTCTTCTAACATTCTTCCCAGCTGTTAATGTTGCGAGCTAGAAGATTTCTGAACCACATCAAAGGCAAGCCCCCCAGCGTGGCTAGGAAAGCATGGCACTTCATAGAGGGATTTGTTGCCAGGAGGTCCATTTGGACTTTGAATGTATTCAGGTGATCGTACGAGTCACTGTCTCCATTGTACAGTGAAATAGAAAGGGCTTTAAGCTTGCGAGGAAGGGGCTATGCTTCAATTTCTTGAGTAAAAGGTGACCTTCCTTCATAGCGAGCTTGATTATTTGGAGCCTGGAGACATTCCTCAAATTGATTCATCCTCTAGAGCCGTTCTATGACAAGTGGATCTTGCATCTAGGAACGTTGATTTTCTTGGTCATGATCTCAATGACCTAAAGTTTGCCCTTCACCAGCTCTATTCAAACATACTATTTACCATTGCTGATGGTCATTTTTAGGTGTTACAACCTTGGCTTGTCTTTGTAAACTCTGAGCTTGAGTTTGCGCTGGTGCATTGACTGCCTTAATCAGTTCTCCCATCATGTTTTATAGCTTCTCCTGGCACTGAAGCCAGACCTGGATTCCTTCTGTCCCATTTGCCATTGGAACAAGTTACAAAGAACTGGCTGGGGGGAGGCCGGTAGCAGCTCCTAAGACATAAGTAGTAAAGGAGTTTGTCGAAGACATATGACCTTCTGGTTAATCAACTAGAGCATTTGAAGCTCTGGTGGGTCTTCCTCTAGCCATCATAGTGGCATGAGAAATCAAGCCAAAACATCGAAACTCACTAAAAAATAGATGGGTCCCACTAGGTGTGCCAAAATATTGACAGTGGATTTCAGTTCTATCGATATCCTAGCCAATGAGAGGGTCCTTTTGGGACCCAAGCTGTTCTCAGGCTATGAGATGCAGTAGATTCACTCAAAGGTGAAAGGAAGAAGGAAGAATCACAAAGGAATAGGGATTTAACATGGTTCTGCTAAATCTAGATGGTATCAGACCCTACGTCCACAGAAAGAATTTTATTAATAAGAAAAGAGCTTTTACAAAGTCTTTGTATAGTGTTCTCTTGCCCCTCTTTACAGAGGGCTTCTTCCCTATTTTTACAGAAGGGAGGAGCTTATAAGTGTAATTACAGACTTTTTACTTCAATTACATCAAATAATAAATGTAAAAGATAGTCTAAGTACAACAAGTAAACTTCTATAGGCTACCAATTAGTTTTCATGAAATGCTTTTTGTAGGTGAGGCCCTTTAGCTGCATTTTGTAGAGTGGCAGTGCAGGTTGTGCAGTGGTTGTATGCTCAAGCTCCGTAGGCTTCTGTCTAAGTGAGGTAATGCGGTCAAGCGAGTTAAAGCTCATATGTTGGGAACCATTTACTATTTTGCGAGGTCGAACTTGGATAGGTCACGAGCTTGCACTGCTAGTGAGCTGAGGCTGATTGTGTAGTGAGCTGGTATGCTATTCAGCGACCTCACAATCTAATGTGTGGGGCTTCTTCACTGGACTTAGCTCTTGTTGGGCCCTTGTCAGCCCATCTCATGATACTAGATTTTGCTTATAACAGTTGTATTTCAAGTGTTGGTTGATTTGTTTGAGTGTCATTTTGCTTTGTTCTTGTGTGTCAATTAGTGTGGGACTAAATTACACATCATTTGGTATGATTTAGGACCATTTCTTCCTATAATTGCATCACTTAATGTTGTTATCCCCTGTTTACTCTGTTTAGCTGAAACTTTGGCCTAATTTTTCTAGAATTTTTGCTATTGTCTTAGCTTAGTTTTGATTGTGTTTTGCACCTTAGATATATTCATTTGAGTACACATAATTGGAAATTAATTTATGCCAATTATGATTGAATTAAATTGTCTTTGGGCTGCTCAAACTTATGCAAAGTGCTGAAAAACTAAAAATTCTGGACAACAAAGATAATCTAGAGAAAAACAAAAAAGAGGTGAAGAAACAACAGTGGAAAGGCAAAAAGAAAAGTGTGAAAAGGAAAAGAAATAAAGAAAATCTAAGAAATAGTCAAAGAAAAGAGCAAAAGAAAAATCACAAAAAGAAGAACAAGTGTTGACCAATACAATAAAAAAAATTCTACAACTTTTTAAATGTAGTCCTAGTCAATCTAGTGAGTTGTTTTAAGTCAATTTTCTATGTAATTAACTTGAATATATTTTTGTTAGATTGCATGATTAAAATACTAGCTTAGAACTCAAAGTGCAATGAAATTACTTGATATTTTCCCCTGTTTTTCTTTGGAATATGTTGAAAAAATTTTAGCCATACCCTTGAAAAATACTCTGTTTTGGCCGAAATTCTATGCCCTTGTGTTATCCAATTCCTTTTGCATTTCTTGTTCATTCCTTGCTTCTTTGTTTTTGTTAGTTCATGCTACATTTTAGTGATTTGAGTATTGAGTGATTTTGGTTGCTACATTGTGTAAAGTCTAAGATTTTGTCAATTAGTTTTCATAGGACTCAAAGGAGAGAACTAGAGTGGTAAAAGGCAAGAGTGTGTGAGCACAGTAGAAAGTAAAAGCCTAATTATGTGAACAAAACACAAGTGGAGTGATAAAAAACACTTGAGAGGGTTTGATTTAGTAAGGTCCATATTCTCTTAATATTTATTTTGTAAACTTTATTTTTTGCTCAAAGATGGAAGGTGGAGGATCTTAACTCAATGAAGTGATGTTTACTCTTAGAGCCATGCAATAAAAATTTGAAAGAGTAAATATGAAACCTAATGGGCTTGGTGAAAGAATCACAAATGTGGAGCAAAGTAGACATTCCCATGAGAGAAGAACTAGAACTACTCATGACCAACATGGAAGCCATGAAGGGGATTGGAGAGTTGAAAGAGAAGAAGAAGAGCTGTCTACCTTTCCTAATGAGACCAACTAGAGTGAAAGAAGAAGAGATAAAGGCATTTTAGGTAGAAGACACGAGAGACCTAGAAGAGACAGGGTGGATTCAAAACTTTACAATATCAAGATGACTATCCCATTTTTCCAAGGCAAAAGTGATCCGAAAGCCTATCTTGAATGGGAGAAGAAAGTTGAGCTAGTCTTTGATAGTCATAACTATTCAGAAGAAAAGAAAGTGAAATTAGTTGCTGTGAAATTCATTAATTATGCTATCATTTGGTAGGATTAACTTGTGTAAAGTAGAATAAGGAACTTAGAAACACCCATGGCAACTTGGGAAGAATTAAAGATTATCATGAGAAAGAGATTTGTCCCTTCACACTACTATAAAGGCTTAAGGTTCTAAAAGTGTTGAAGACTACCACAAAGAGATGAAGGTGGTAATGATAAGAGCAAATGTGATAGAGGATAGGGAAGCTACAATGGCATAGTTTCTTCATGGATTAAACTGTGACATTGCTAACATAGTTGAGCTACAACACTATGTGGAACTTGAAGACATGGTACACATGGTAATGAAGGTAGAGAGACATCTCAAGAAAAAAAGACTTCTCCAAGGTTGCACATCAATCAAGTTCTTCTTGGAAGACTCATTGGGATAAAAGGCATGATTCAAGAGACTTCCAAGATACGAAGAGGAATTTAGCTAAGACTTCTTTAAAGCTAAAGGGTGACGATATTAAAAGCAAAAGCAAGATAGATGTGCCACAAAAGTAAAGAAACATCAAATGTTTCAAATGTTTATGACATGACCATTATGCTTATGAATGCCCTAACAAAAGGGTCATGATATTGGAAGCCAATGGGGAAGTTGAATCAGCTAGTGAGCAAGAAAAAGAGAAGGAAAACTCTAAGTCAAGTAGTGAAGAGAGCAATGATACTTGTGATGTGGTGATTGAAGGAGAAACATGAGTGGTGAGAAGAACCTTGAGTACCCAAACTGAGGAGGGTAATGAAGAGCAAAGAAAGAACATCTTCCACACTAGATGCCATGTCATAGGAAAGGTATGCAATGTGATCATTGATGGGGAAAGTTATGCAAATGTTGCTAGCACAATCTTAGTTGAAAAGTTAGCCTTGCCTACCCTAGCTCATCCCACTCCTTACAAGCTTCAATGGTTGGATAAAAGTAGGCAAGTAAAGGTTTCAAAATAAGTGCTAGTTTCATTCTCTATAGGGAGGTATAAAGATGGAATTTTATGTGATATTGTTACTATACAAGCTACCCATATTTTGCTTGGTAGGCAATGGCAATTAATAAACAGATTATAAATGATGGCTACCTAAACCGATATAACTTCAAGAAAGGAAACAAAACCATTAATCTTGTACCCCTCAACCCTAAGCAAATCCTAGAGGATCAAATAAAAAGAGAGAAAAAAATGAGAGAAGAAAAAGAGAAAATAAGTGTAGAAAAAGAGAGAAAGAGTGAAGAAAAAGAGAAAATAAGTGGTAAAAAGGAGTTAAGAGAAAAAAAGAAACAAGAAAAAAGAAGTGAAGTGTTTTTGTCAAGACTAGTGACATTAGGCAAGCCATGTATATAGATTGGCCTATGCTAGTCTTGTTGTGTAAGGGAGCTTGTTTGAATGATAATCTTGATTCTAATGCTTTAACTAGTGCCATTGAGTCTATTTTGCAGGAATATCAAGAGTTATTCCCTAAGGAAGTCCCTCACATTTGCCACCTACAAGAGGATAGAATATCAAATTGATTTCATTCATGGAGCCTCTATTCCTAACTAGCCAGCATATAGAACTAATCCCAAAGAGGCAAAAGAAATCTAAAGACAAGTGGAGGAGCTCATGGTAAAAGGTTAAATTAAAGAGAGCATGAGTCCTTGTGCAGTTCTAGTTATACTTGTGCCTAGGAAGGATGGATCAAGGAGGATGAGTGTTGATTGCTGCCTAATCAACAAAATCACTATAAAGTATAGACATCCTATCCCTAGGTTTGATGATATGTTGGATGAATTGCATGGTTCTTGTGTGTTCTCAAAGATTAATTTAAAGCATTGTTATCATTAAATTAAAATGAAATTAGGTGATGAATGGAAAATCACATTTAAAATTAACATAGTTTGTATGAGTGGTTAGGTATGCCTTTTGGTTTGACAAATGCTCCTAGTACATTCATGAGATTAATGAACCATGTCTTACATGCTTTCATAGGAAAATTTGTGGTTGTCTATTTTAATGACATTCTCATTTATAGCAAAAATGAATATAAGCATGTAAAGCATTTAAGATGTATTTTGCAATGTTTAAAAGATGAAAAATTGTATGCCAACTTTGATAAATATTCTTTTTGCTTGAAGAAAATTAATTTCTCAAGTTATATGGTAAGTGGCAATGGTATTGAAATGAATGGGGAAAAAGTGAAAACCATTAGAGAGTGGCCAAGTCCTAAAACTGAGAGTGATGTGAGGAGTTTTCATAGGCTGGCTAATTTCTATAGGCGATTTATGAAAGACTTTAGTACCATAGCTGTCCTATTGACCGAAATGGTTAAGAAAATTATGGGATTCAAGTTGGAAAGTGAGCAAGAGAGAGCATTTAATTTGTTGAAAGGAAAATTTTCTTTAACCCCTTTGCTTGCTTTACTCAATTTTTCTAAAGCTTTTCAAATTGAATATAATGTTTTAGGACTTGGTATTGGAGCTGTTTTGATGTAGGAAAAACATCCCATACCATTCTTTAGTGAAAAGCTTAATGGTGTAGCCCTCAACTACCCAACATATGATAAGGAGCTTTATGCTTTGATTCGAGCTTTGGAGACTTGGCAACATTACCTTTGGCCAAAGGAATTTGTCACCCATACTGACCATGAATCTTTGAAGCATTTGAAGGGTCAAGGGACACTGAACTATAGGAATGCAAAATGGATGGAATTCATTGATACATTCCCTTACACCATCCAATATAAGCAAGGTAAAGAGAACGTGGTAGCCGATGCCCTTTCTCGTATGTATACCCTCATTTCCACTATGCATGCTAAATTATTAGGTTTTGAGCTCATCAAAGATTTGTATGTTGATGATCATGACTTTGCTAGTGTGTTCAATGCTTGTGAGAAAGTTACTTTTGGGAAGTATTTCGGTAGTATGGCTATCTCTTTAAGGGTAATCAATTGAGTGTGCCTAAGGGTTCTTTAAGGGTTTTGCTTGTTAAAAAAGCACATGGGGGGATTAATGGGATATTTTGGTATTACTAAAAATTTGTCTTTCTTGCAAAAACATTTTTATTTGCTGGCCATAAAGCATGATGTGGAAAAGCTTTGTGAAAATTGTATCACTTATAAAGAAGCTAAGTCCAAAGTCATGCCTCATAGCCTTTATAACCCACTCCCCATTCCTAGTGAACCTTGGGTGGACATTTCAATGGATTTTGTGCTTAGCTTGCCATGGTCCAACAAGGGGAAGGATTCAATTTTTGTTATGGTTGATAGATTCTCAAAAATGGCTCACATTATTTTATGTAACAAAACTGATGATGCTACTCATATGGTAGATTTGTTTTTTAGAGAGGTTGTGAGGTTACATGAAGTGCCTAGGACCATTGTCTCGGATAGGGATGTGAAGTTCTTAAGCTACATTTGGAAGGTCCTAAGGAGTAAGTTGGGGACTAAATTATTGTTTTCTATAATTTGTCATCCATAAACTGATTGACAAACCAAAGTAGTTAATAGAACTCTATATATGTTGTTGAGGTCTATCATCCAAAAGAATTTAAAGAATTGAGAACAATGTTTGCCTCATGTAGAATTTGTATATAATAGGAGCATATATTCAGCCACCCATTATTTCCTATTTGAAATTGTTTATGATTTTAATCCACTAACTCCTTTCGATTTGTTACTTTTATCATTTGAGGAAGGTGCTAGTCTTGATGGGAAAAAGAAGGTTGAACAGGTGAAGAAGTTACATAAGCAAGTGAGAAAGAACATTGAAAAGAAAATAGAGCAATACACTTAACAAGCCAATAAATGCTGAAGAGAATGGTTTTTGAGCTGGGTGATTGGATGTGGTTATACATGAGAAAAGAGAAATTTCTGACTCAATGGAAGACAAAGCTGTAGGAACCGGTCCGGCCAAAAAGAGGGAAATTTCAAAATTTTTTCAGATAGCAAACCTCACTTGGCCGAACCCCTTCCCCAG
>JANHAO010005614.1:0-22482 GCA_026873985.1 Saraca asoca | reverse complement strand
TAACACGTAAAGTGTTTGACACACATTAAGACCAATCACATATAAGCTTGTCATAGTGATGACTCCTACCGTGAATTGGGTAGCTGAAGTAGCTTGCTAGAGTCCACTTGTAGCCTTAAGTCTAATTGATTAATTTGGAGAAATTAATATGCCTTCAAAATGGTTTGAAGGGCATTATGGACTTTTGCTAATATATCGGGAGCCTATTGGGTCACACACATAACAGGAAATGATATGGTAGATGATCTAATTAAATTTTGGACACATTTGATGTCCAGGGACTAAAGTGCAATTCAGTGTAATTGAGTTAAGGCCAAAAGGAAGCTTTTGGAAAACTTTGGGGCAAATTTACAATTAAGCAAAATGTTTTAAACTCCCCCCCAAAACGACGTCGTTTTGGCCCAAGGAGCTTGAGCCAAAATGACGCCGTTTCACATGCTTCTCCTTTGCCTTTTTCACGCCAAAACACACACACACACGGCAGAAGCAATTGTTGCTATTCGATTTTGCTGAAACTGAAAGAAGAAAGGGGAAACTCGGCTTATGAAGCCGAAGCCAAGGGGGGAAGAAGAAGGCCAGAAAAGTTCTGATTTTTTGCTCCACCTTGTCCCATCCAAGCACCTTAACAAGCTAGTACTTGGAGAGGAAGCTTTTGAGGCCATGAAGAGGATTTTCCTGGTGTGAAGATCCACAGTCTTCCGCTATGCAAAAGCTGGACTAAAGATTAGTGAGTTCTTCTTCTACTCTAGATCTGATTTAGGATCTTTTGAGACCTCACACCAATGGATCTATGGGAGTTTTGCTCAATCAATAGGAGAATTTTTTTTTAAAAGTTTCAGCCTCTTTCCCCCTCATCTTGGCCAAGCAAAACTATCAGTATTTTCTTTCTCCCTGACTCAGTTACTAAGGTTTAATTGATCCTCTAAAACCCTAGACAATTCCTCACTGAAACCCCAATTGCTCAAGCTTCCAATTTTGATATTTTCCTCCCTAGAGTACAATTAATTAATATGATATCTTAGCCAGCCACAACTCTTTTTACAATTAGGGCTTTAGTTTAAGATGCTAGGGTTTTGTTTACTCAACTTCCAAATATAAAGATTTACACCTCTTCTTTCCATTCCCTTCTTACCTCTATTTTTAAGGTGCTTGATGCTGCTGTAGGTATGGGTAAATGGTACTTTTCCCCCTAAGTTTTAGCTATTTTATAGTGTATGAGAAAAAAAAAAGACAAACTCACCAATAAAAATTATTGAGTTGTTATTTGTATAATTTAAAATATTTTTTCAATAATTATGAATATATTTAGGCCAATTGCACGTGAACTAATTTTATTTTTGTGATTCCATTTTAAGATTGCACAAATGAATGTTTGTTCAGCTTTTCATTTAATTTTAAATCGTTATACATAAATAACATATATTAAATAGAACTATGTTCTTATACTTGTTGGAAAAAAAAAAAGATAAAAGAAAACGAAATACATGTTTAGGCCTGCAATCCTCAGCATCCAGAGGCTCATGGAAGGGTATATGTATAGTCACTTCATCAATTACACCCCAACCCTCTATTGATAATCTCCTTTCCACCCATCGTACAGAGACGGTCAAAAGAGTAAAGGCAGAGACCGCGAGTGAAGAAAAACAGTATGAATGTGGCACTGTGTGATATACATTCTACCATTTGCTGCTCTCGCATTTCACCAACCTTTTCTCCTTGTCGCCTACAGCAACCCCGTTTTGCAGTTCGGAACCCTAGCCAATTTCGCGCCAATTGTTCACTGGTTATCCAGAAACAGGATGGCCAAGTGGTCTCCGACGAGGAAACGCCGCCGCAGCCAGTGTCGGAGTCTGTTTCTCGCCGACTCATTTTGCTTCGGCACGCCAAGAGTTCCTGGGAGAATCGTTCACTTCGGGGTATATTTTTATGGGAAGTCCCAAACTTGATGGGAATTTCTGTTTTGTGCTTATTTAGCTTAGTTGAACTTAAATTTTCAAACTTTAATATGCATGTGGTGGTTCCATATGATGGTTAGCCTTGGGAGAATGCCCATTTTAGAATTCGAAACGAAAATGGAAACATCAGCTTTGGCGAACTCAAAGTTCCAAACTTTAGTGTGCATATGGAGCTTTTGTTATGGTGCATGGCTTTGGGAGCATTCCATTTTAGAATTCGAAATGAAAATGTATTATTGCTTCTAAGTATAAAAAATATGCTGTCTCTATGTTTATTGAATATGATTTTCTAACTTTAGTATTTATGTGAAGATTTGTTATGGTGCTTAGCTTTTTGGGAACAAGCTCATTTGAAATTTTGAAACAAAATTGGAAAGTTCAGCACCGTTATGCTCAAAAGTTTCAAACTTCATCATGCCATTGAAGGTCTTGTTATGGTGCTTAGCTTTGAGAGCATGGCCATTTTAGAATTTTAATTGGTTCTAAGTAGAAAAAATGTGCTCTTTTCATTTTTAAGCTTTGCTAAACTTAGGTGTAAACTTTAGTATGGATGTGATTCATGAAGATTTTGTTATGGTGGTAAGCTTTTGGAGTATGACTGTTTTAGAGTTCAAAAAAATGAGATATCTGCTTTCTCATTTTTCGGGTTTGCTGAGGATAAAGTTTCCAAGTTTAGTATGCATGTGAAGGATTTTCTTTATGGTGCTTAGTATTGGTATAATATTTTTTTTTGCAGATCATGACCGGCCTTTGAGTAAATCTGGCAAAGAAGATGCTGTGAAAATTGCTTGCAAACTTCAACAGTTGGGTTGGACTCCTGAACTTATTTTGTCTAGGTAAGAAATTTCAATGTAGTTGTTAACGACATTGAATTAATTGGAGTAATATAAACCTCATTTGAATGAATTTGTTTAAGGTAGCTGGTTTCTAAGTACTATATATTGATTTCTTTTGGTGCAGTGATGCAGCTAGAACTAAGGAGACACTCAGGCTAATGCAGGAAGAAGTTCCAGCATTTTTGGAAGCTGAGATTCATTTTCTTTCAAGTTTTTATTCGATTGCTGCTATGGATGGGCAAACAGCAGAGCACCTTCAGAAGGTTGTTTGTAAATATTCGAGGGATGAGATACTTACCGTGATGTGAGTATCCTCAAAATTGCTGCTTTTATGAAGTGCATTTGCATTCTTTTCCTGAATAATTGGAGGATGGCAGGTGGGGGTTAATAATTAAACTACACTAGAGGAAGTCTTTCTTTTTTTTTCCTTGTTAGTACATTAAACAACTTACAGACACAAGCAAATGGGCTGCAATAATGCTTCTGTTAATGCTATATCAAAGGCTTTTGCTATAGCTGAGAAAAATTACATTGATGTCAAATATGGAAAATTCATGGATATTATCTTATTTGTCCATGTTTTCATGAAATTCACAATGTCTGTTTGAGGTAGTATTTTGAAATTTTTAACACCACAAACTTACATGCATGTTGTTTTGCTAGTGATGATATTTGAATATAGCATGAGCTTAATCCCAAGTAGGTGAGTTTATCTTAATCTTGTGATATTAAACCTATATTTTCATGAAGGCAATGACCATTACACTCGTCATTTTCATATTAATGCTCAGAAAACCTAATTTTTGTGCTAATATCTTTGCATCACCTAAAAAAAATCGATACTCATAACTGATGAGATCAAATAGATATTTAAACATCTGGTGATCTTACAGGTGTGTGGGACATAATAGGGGGTGGGAAGAGGCGGCCTCAATGTTCTGTGGGGCCTCTGTAGAATTAAAGACATGTAATGCTGCACTGCTTGAAACTACCGGGAAATCTTGGGATGAGGTCAGGATTCATTTCCTTACACAGTGACACAATGATATTTTTCTTTTCAGATCAACCTTTTGTCCATCTCTTGCCTTATGTGCTAACTATTAATGTTCTAGAAAATACCCTAATATAGTGTTTAGTTCTATTGATAGTGTTGTAGATTAATGATGTCATATTAATATCTGGTTAGAGAAGAAGCAACTTCGGAAGCAAAAGTTTGTGGCCATTTTTTAATGGTGTATAGGAGAGAATCTTTTCTGGTCTAGACTAAGTATCTTCCATGGTTCAATAAATCTGCTTAGAATACTGAGTCAACTGAAAATTTGTAAGTTCACTTCCTGCTGAGGATTCTCTTTTTCATTTAACAGCTATTGGTAATTTTTAATGTTAAGTGACTGCTGTTGATTGAGCTTATGAAAACATGGTGGACAGTGCTATTTGTAAGATGTAACAGAAGTATGATATGCATTTAAATTTTCTCGATAAGTTTTGCGGCAATTAATCATCATGAAGTGTTTCAAAACTATCTACATTACCTTTTGATTCCAGTTGACCTACCACCTGTGTGGCATTATAACTACAATATGCATATCCCCATTTTTTAGCAAAATATTTGTTCTAGACTGTTGTTCTTTAACAAACAGTTGGCAATATTTTTTTCATTTTGTCCACGCCACCCTAGAAACTACTCTTTCTTGTTATAACCTAACACTAACCCTAGACATCTAAAGTCCTTGCTTCCCTAAATTTTTAGCAAGTACACTATTAGATGTAGTATATATATCTGTGGGATACTTAGTGTAAACTAGTATTTATGACTTGTGAGATCTAAGGGCACAAATCAACCTTCATGCACGAGTTCACACTGTTAAATGCTTATTTGGAAGTTGACAGGGTAGTACTATTTACATGACTTGAGAAAACAAACAACTTTTCTTGCTTGTGTTCAATTTTGTCAAAAAATTGTTTGCAAGCATATCAGTTGTGTTCACTGGCTTACTGACTATTACATTTCGGGATGTAAAAGAGGGGTATTCTTGTGGCATATATTGCGATGTAAACAAAACAGTAAAGGGATAGTTCTTGGTCTGATGGGACGGGGCATTTTCTACAAAATTATCCATAAACCATTAGTTATGTCAGCGAAAAGCCGTGAGGTCTTAACTCCCAAGGTCATATTCGCTGCATATTGCTTTCACTTATTAGTTGGTGTGTAGTTTTTATTCATGCATGCAAGTGTGGAATAGATTCTGATTATTTTGGCCTGGTAGTATAAGAGGAATGGATTTAATGTTAGCTTCGAAAGGGAAAAAGTATTTTTGTTTGCTATTCATGATTGATCTTTATCTGACATTGAATTTTACAGGCATTTGCTTCAGCAGGCTTTGGTGGTTGGAAGCTTCAAGGCATAGTGAAACCAAGTAGCTAGCAATAGAGGGATTAACCTACAAATAGTATGTGGAAAATAGAAAGTCGGAAGTTTCGTTACTACTTGCAGGAAACCAAAGAGGAACGGTAAGATTAGGCTGGTCAGTGGTGATGACTTCAAAAAGCATGTTATAGGAAAGATGGAAACTGATGTTTGGCCATTTGGCCTCTCTAAATCTTCTGCAATGAAGCTAATGATTCGTTTCCATGAAAAATAAGTCTATGCATTGCTGAGGACAATGTGCTGAACCTCAAAGCTTCCTGTGATGGCGCGGACGTTCATTTTAGTGAACTATCTGCTGCTCAGAAGTTTGTGGGTTGAACATACATAGCTTTGGATTTTCTAAGTGCAAAAATGTGTAACTCTACATGTACTGTGGACCTACCCTTTTTCTCTTCCTCCCCCACCCCCAACAGAAAAAAAAATACAGAAGAAACTAGAAAACCTTGAAAAGAAGTGAGAAGATCTATTTACTGCCACTTAAAATTATCACACCCACTTGCTCAGCATAGTTTGAGATTAGACTATGTTAATGCAAATTATGTAAATATGATGGAGTGTGCGAATGGTCTATATGTATATACAAATAACATAATTCATTTTTATATATCAAAATAATGACATTGATTGTGATGGATCATAAGGCATGGTAACAAAATATGCTCAAGTTTCCAAGCGAGTTGTCTCTTTCAAATGCATAGAAACAAGATTAGACACCTAGTCTTTTTGTTTTGAATAAAAAGGTTCATCAATTCCCTTCATGCTGTGTTTGCAAGGAAAATTTAGATTTTACATGAAGTCAAATCCCACAAGACAATAGTACCAACTGTCTAAGATCCATAACATCAATAAATAACATGGAACTTCTAATTCACTTAGTTCACCTTAGCATTGACAGCAAGACATGATTACCAATTTATAATTATTTATTTATTTATTTATTATTATTATTATTAGCATGACACATTCACTTACTATTTTTGTAATTGGCAAAATGAAACCTAAATTAGAATTTTTGTGGCTTAAGAAAAAAACAAAAAGCAACGATCTTCAAATTAAAAAAATGACATTATGTTAAGCTTTCTCGATTGCCAAAAATTAGTAGTATAATATAAAAATTTTATAGACATTATCATCCCATATATTTTAGTGCATTGACTAAATCACCTCTTTTAAAAAAACCATATTGGCCATTAATCCCTTGCAACTATAGGAAAGCACGTTCGCTGATATGGTTACTACTCTATATTCTATTGGATTCACCATCTCATGGGTGCCACTATCAAAAACTTAGTAACACTTTTTTCAACTAACATACAAAATAAGAAACACTCGGAGGGATTTAGATAATTTGATGAAAATCTTGTTGTCATATAAAAAATACAAAATTAAAAAGTTACGTTTCAGTTTATATTAGTTATTATATTATTTACCACCAATTGATAATATAATTTCTCTAAAATAAATTGGAATAGAAAACAATTATCGCATTAAAAAATTACTTGAAACTTTTGTCTTTAATTATGTTACATTTACAAGGATTTATTACCCATATCTTTTTGTAAAGTAGTTGTTAGAAAATGGGTATGGAGAATTATGTAAAACGCTATATGTACCTAATATTTTTGTGTAATAAAATATTGTGAGAATTAACACGCAAAAATAAAATTAAATCAGGACAACGGTTAATTGAAATGGTTCTGCTTTCCTCCCCTTTTTGTCTCTTTTGTAAGATTTTATTAAAACTTGTAATCTAGTTTTTTCAAACTTTTTGTATTATTGTAAAATATTGAATTTTATATGAGTTTTACTAAAAAAAAAAATTAATTCCATCAGTCAAGTTACAACTTACAACACAAAAAAAATATAAACTCATAATTTTTTATAAAAAATTTCATAAAACTTGTATAAGTTTTGTGTGTATAATTTTTTTTTAAATTGTAAAAATCCAGAATCTAAGGGAAATTAAGGAAAGAAAACATGTTTGCTAAATAATAATAATAATAAAAAAGAGTGAAAGAAAATGAAGGTAGCTTTCAAGGCAAAATCCAGCTGGCTGCTCCTACTCTAGGCCTTTGCGGTCTCTTCTTCCATCTCCAATTTCCCAAGTCTCTGAGGAACAAAGGAGAAGAATAAGAAGAAAAACAACACTAAGAAGAAGCTTCTCTTGAATTCCTTAGCATCTTTTTCCATCTTTTCTGGTTCTCTCTCTATTTTCTCTTAGTTATCCTTTCTCTTCTGAAGAACAAGCATTTGGTTGTTGGTCATAGCTCACACCCACTTTTCCATTGCGGTAAAGTTCTCTGCTTTTCTTTTTTTCTTTTTTTTTTCCCTTTCCCTTCCTTTTCCTTTTTCATAACTCTTCCTTCTTTTAGTGCAAAATTCAGACAACAAATGCATATGCATTTGTAGACATTAATGCGGGTGTTTGGTCTGGCCATGGGATCTGACTAGCAAATTGTGTTCTTCAATTATCTCACATTTTCACCTTTTCGAAAGTCTTACCATTTTCAACACTTCTTTTAATGTTTATTTGAGACCCTTTTGTGGATGGACCTGCAATAGTGACCCAAGTTTTAAAGTATGCAACTTTATAAAGTTGCTGCAATAATGGTTTAAAGGTGTAAGCGAAGCTTTTGTTGGGGTTAAATACAGTGATTAGAGTGGCTTTTCTCTGGTCTTTGGAGATGCAATTTTTTGTATACTTTTGATGGCATTTGGATCTGGGAATGCTTTAGTTTATTGGGATTCCTCCCATCTCTTTTGTATGATTACTTGGGTCCAGCATCCTTGTAAACTTGAGAATTTCTAGTACTGGTTTCATTGTTTGCTTTTTGATGCAAATGTCTCTTTTCCTTAGCCAGCTGGTCTTGTTTCTTAGAGGTTTTGAGTAGTAGTAGCTTCTGTTGGCGTTCGATGCCCTTAATTTTTGTGGGTAATCAAAATTCATCAGTAAATTTTGCATAGGAGGAATTTTTTTTTTTTTCTCCTGGAAGGAGGAGGTGCAGCTGAATTAAGGTGTATTGAGGAACTTCCATGTTGATTATGGTGGACAACTGACTTTTAATTCTCAGGGACTCTGCTCTAGCTGTAATCTCATGACGCGGTGTTAATACGGGCTAGATGTAGAAGAAGCAAGATGATAGAGCAATTCATCAATTTTGTTATTCGACCTCCCAGGTATTAATTTGTTTCTTTGCTGGTTGGTGGCTTGTCATTAGTCTATTTGCCTTCCAAATAAGGCCTTTGATTGGTACTGTTGAGATAGCTACTTGGAGTATGAGGCACTATGTATCGAACGAGATACATTGATTCTCTCTGCCACTTGGCTGATGCTGGGTTTTCAGGGCTCTATTCAAAACTCCCAGCTAGCAATTTGATGTACTCCCAATTTCTTTATATTTTCTCTTGAGTTTCCCGTTGGACTTCAAGCTGCTTTACCTGCTTATATGTATGTACTATATGAATGCCATATCATATTAAATTTTCATGTATGTATACAGGGCGGAGTATAAGCCAGATCAGTACCTATGGGAAAGGGAGTTTTCCCTTGCAGGCAGAACATACCAAAGGCAGGATTTGGAGGCAAGTATGCACATCATCTGCCGGATGGTTGCATACTATTATTAATCTATATCTTGCAGCTTCTTCATGATTGCACCAGTTTCCATGGTTAAATTCTCTTTATATCTTGCAGCTCAAGAATGCTAGGGGCTATACCTTGCAGTGTAGTCATTATCTCCCTTCACCTTTGCCTGAAGATATTTCTCTTCCCTGTGTTGTATATTGCCATGGGAACAGGTATATATGGTTCTTTTAGGCACTGATGCCCCTCTTTTTAAGAGAATCTATGTGGTTCTGAATTACTTTCATAATGTATTTTCTGAAGGACATTTCCATTCCATTCTTCTGTTTTGATTTGTGCATATATACAATGATGCAGTGGATGTAGAGCAGATGCCAATGAAGCTGCTGTAATTCTTCTTCCATCAAATATTACTGTATTCACTCTTGACTTTTCGGGTTCTGGTTTATCTGATGGAGACTATGTTAGCCTTGGTTGGCATGAAGTATGTTGTCTCTTTTTGCAAACATATATTTATTTATTTTATTTCTAACTCTTTACTCAAGGTTTTTGCACATTACTTATCAAACAAAAGTAAGATTCATTTTGATATATGTGAAGTTTGTAAACTCTATTTGCTCTGAATCCTTTTTGTGACAGAAAGATGATCTTAAGATGGCAGTATCATATTTAAGAAGCAACAAACAAATATCATGTATAGGTCTCTGGGGACGATCAATGGGTGCTGTTACAAGGTAATCCTCTTCCAATTAACATGTTTAATTGTTAATGATTTTTGTAAGATTTTCTTCATGTACTTCACTCATGGCATAACAAAAAATGGTAGTCAATGATTAATTTCAACTTATGGCTGTAGTATTTAAAAATATCACGACTCTGCTTTTAAGTCATATGTGTTGTGAATACAATCTCTCACTTCCCATATATGTCTCTTTGTGTGTGTGTTTGGACAGAATCATAGAACTATTAAGGCCTTCATATTATATGAACAAGAAGGGGCATCTATTTAAGTTGAGGAATAGCACAAATAAAGTAGGACATCTTTGCTACTACAGAAAGGGAATTCCTATTTTTGTTGTCTTATTTTGGTATTGGCTAAAAACCCATGCACATTATTGCTTTAAAAAAATGTAAAAAAATTTGTCATTTCAATGCTTGCCAATCTCATTCTCCTTGCAAGGAACTTGTTGTCTACTGATAATAATTTTTTAGTTAATCTAATATATTAGCTATCTATTGAGAAAATAATTAGGGTTTAGAGGAAGAAGTAGAGAGAGGCTAAAGAGAATTAGGGAGAGAACTTTGACATTATAATAGAATGAAATAAGATTGAATTGAATTAGACATAAACCTAATGCTCTATTTATATAGAGTTCCTAAGAAACATGAAGACTATAAAATCTTTAACTTTGGGTGCACTGCAGGCAAGCACATAATATAACCTAATAACCTAATTATTAATATTACTCTCCAACACTCCCCCTCAAGTTGAAACTTACAAAGCTTAAGCTTGTTACATAAATTTGAACTTTAAAAAATAAAACGTAATAAAGATAATTGTAAAGAAAATTGAACTTCAAATTTCACAAATGACTTGTAACAAACATAGTATGCAAACAACTCTCCCTAAACACCAACACTTAGACCGCAAAAACAATGCCAAAACCTCAATAAATACAATTCCTAGAAGTCTTCAGCTAAGCACCCTTGGTTGGTCCCTTGACCTTCTTCTAATTGTTCTTCTCAACACAAATGATATAGCTTCTAGAAATCTTTTAATAGCTTCCCCTAAGCTGCTCCCTAAATTTCCTAACTAGTCTTTAAAATCACCAACACCTATGATTGGAATTACGCTGAAACCACCGATACTACCACAAACCGTGTTGCTCCCAAGTTGTATTCATTGAAGCCAATTCTAAGACAACAAAGCAAGTCACATAACCAAATTAGTGGTCCCAATCATTTCATATTGAGGATAACCTCACCAAATTAGACTTGTATAAATACAATTCACGTCAAACAGTGCTTCAAATCACATGAAGACACCAAAATTTGTCAAATAGTGCTCCAAATCACGTGAAAACACCAAAATTCATCAAATAGTGCTCTAAATCTCATAAAGACACCCAAAATTAAAATTGTCCAAACATGCATAGCACCAAAATGCACTCCAAATACATAGCAACACAACTTTAGCTACAACAAAACTGCAAGACCCAGAACTACACTCCACCATTCTGACACTGAAACCGTTGCCACCAGAACATTGTCGGAAAAGCTATTTCTCATAGCATCTCACCAAGTCCATCTCCACTAGCCCAAAAAAGAACTCTAGTGGATTCATACTAATAAGTCCTAGTCTCCAAACATATCTCCCACAATCAGAAACAGTATAAGTACACATTACCCAAACACAAAATGTGCTCCAAACCACTTTGGATTAACCAAATATCAGCAAATTAAACGGGAACAGTATAAACAATCATAAAAACTGACATACCCAGATGTGAGCCTCACCAAACCATGTTCCAAACCCGGTCAAATCAGCCTATCATGCAAAAGACCCACTGAAACTTCCTCAGTCAGTGAGAAAATACACCATAAACATGTCCTAAGAATCCAGACTAGTACAGAACCAAAAACCATCTTCATATAGCATTAAACAACTTCAAAATTGTAAATACAGAGGTGCCCAGGCCATGACAACAACAAATCAGACAAAACAACCAAAAAACCACGCAACTCAGTGGTTAATTCAATCAAAACTTCACAATCCAGAGGCAGGCCAACCAAAAATCGCACCACATAGTGTCAAAATCCACCAAAAAATGAGCTGAAAAGGAAAATTAACACCTATTTTCAATTTGCTAGAGCTCTAGCAAGAAGCACCACCAAAAGTCACTGTTGTTCACCCACAAATTGCCACCGGTTCACAGCACCATCAACCAGCAACCACCTCTGGAGTGCTCCAAGATCGTACAAAAACATATCCAAAAGCTCCGCAAACAAGAGAAACATGAGTTAAAAGCCAAAGCTAAGCAGCACACCACCTTCTCCAACAACAGCACCACTGATGCAACCTCCGCTTCCACCAATTTGGAAGACGTCGGTGTTTGATGGCCTCGGGGCATATGCAGTAACCAAAGTTACAAATGGGAAGTCTTCCATTTGGACAACCTGGTTGCATATCAAAACACTGCACATTCCTCTTATATCTGCCAACATTGTCTGTCAACGCTTTTGCTTCCGTTCCAGGAGTAGTGCTTGACAATAATAACCATGCTGTCATAACCATGAAAACCAACTTGAAGAAACCCTTTTCCATTGTGTTTGGTTTAAGGTAGCAACAACCGAATAATGCTCTTGGAGACTTAGAATGAGCGTAAAGCTTTGTTTGGTGTCTGCCTTGATCAGCTTCCTTGCTTCGTCTTGGCCTTTTTTTTTATCTTTCAACACCTTATGCTTCAACTCAGAAATATATATATTTATATATTTTCTGCTCTAATTTTTTATAATCTATTCTTTCACTAAAACTCAATCAACAATAATAATGAAAATAAATAAACCTAAAAATCTACTAGAACAACAACTCAACTCTTTTCTTTAAATTAAATAACTCACAATAACAAAACAAAAATCTACCTAAATAGGGTTTAGAGGGGAAGAAGTAGAGAGAGGCTAGAGAGAATTAGGGAGAGAACCAATATTATAATAGAATGAAATAAGACTAAATTGATACATTACACATAAACCTAATGCTCTATTTATATAGAGCTCCTAAGAAACATAAAGATTATAAACCCTTAACTTTGGGTGCACTACAAACAAACACATGACAAAACTTAAGTCCAAAATATAACCTAATAACCTAATTACTAAAATTACTTTCTAACACTATCTAATAAAAATTAAACAGAGAATTGACATGCATGTTTTTTATTGCATGCCTAGATTATATTTGTATAATACTTGCAAGCGGAAAGTGAATATGTAATTATGAGTTATTCATATATATTGAACTCTTTAATTGACTATTCTCTTTCCTTTGTAATTAGCCTGCTTTATGGAGCTGAAGACCCTTCCATTGCTGGAATGGTGTTGGATAGTGCCTTTTCAAACTTATATGACCTAATGATGGAGCTTGTGGATGTCTACAAAATACGGCTTCCTAAGTTCACTGTACTGCCAAATTACTTTTGGACTTTGAAGTTTTTTTTTTTTGTGACTTTAATATTTCGTTGATATAACTGCATCTGTATTTAAGGTTTGGTTGTATATATTTTCCATCAGTGGTTGCTGGGTGAGGTTAAGTGGTTCTAATTACTAGTTTCTTTAAGAACTGCTTCGTAGCCTAGGTTATGGGACTCTCAGCCTCGCTTTATGCCTGTTTGGCAATTTTTTTAATCGGGCATTCCTTATTTTCAGTAAATCTGAGACTTTGTTTCATTTGCACTGCCATTAGGTCAAAATGGCTGTACAGTACATGAGACGGGTTATTGAGAAGAAGGCAAAGTTTGATATTATGAATCTGAATTGTTTGTCGGTATGTAAACGTGCTGCATTTTTTTTTTTTTTTGTGTATTTTAGGAAAATGATAAGCCATATTTTGATCTCTTCCACTTTTTAAACTTTGAAAATGTTGATTTACATTTTAAATTTCAGTTAAGGCGTATATCTTGTTGAAATCTGAATATTCTGGCTTGGCATAGTGTATCTATTTGGATGAAGAAACGGTTAAATAAAAGTTGAATGACATCTTCTGTGTTTACATCTCATATTAATGTTTTTGAAGCTTACAGGTTGCACCAAAGACATTTATTCCTGTTTTATTTGGACATGCTAGTGATGACAAATTCATTCAGCCCCACCACACTGATCTCATCTTCGAATCCTATGCGGTACTCTTTCATAACTTTGATCATGAAATGTTTCTGAATCAATTTGCATTTCTTTCCCTTAACTCTGCTGACATATCTGTTACTGAATTTGTAGGGAGATAAAAATACCATCAAGTTTGATGGTGATCACAACTCCTCTCGTCCACAGTTTTTTTATGACTCTGTCTCCATTTTCTTCTACAATGTCCTTCGCCCTCCCCATGTTCCTAGTGGCCATATCAGTAAGCTTGACAAATATTACGACTTGGGGGAACTGAAATTTGGCTCTGGTGTGGACGAGGTAATTGGCATTCAATTTTTAGAATCTTGAAAATGTGATATGTGTGATTGTTATTTGCGCTTAGAATTCCATTTTTGTTTTCCTGCTTGATTAAACTCTCTGTGATCAGAATATCTATCCCTATGCTCTAGAGACCCCTGCTACCGGCTGATTTGGCTCTATAAAGTGCTTATTCCACTTAATTACATGCACATATGATCAACATGTCAATTGATTAAGACTCACACTATTGATGTATCCACTGATGGCTAATTAGATAGGTTTGTGCTGCTCATGGTAGTTAGTTGCAACTCAAGGGTTGTACCTGAATTGTACTTGTCGCCTGGACCAGAATGCAGCTTGTGAAATCTAGTTATAGTATTATCTTTAAGCTGCATATAACAGTTCATATGTTTTCCTCCATAAATAACTCTCCATTGCCTTCATAAATGAGACAGCTAGAGGATAAGGAATCATGCTGCCTTTCCTTCCATTAGCCTCTACAAGAAGTTAAGGCTGGCATGGTAATAATTAACAGTCATTGTTGTAATTGGCTGTCAGCTTCCATTTCACTTGGTTATAGTACCATAATAATCGATGTGTACATATAATTTGGCTGTATAACTTCGTATTATGTCAAGAAAAGGAAGTAATTTGTTTGTCCTTGCTTTTTTCTTAGAGCTTATTGTATGAGATAATCTCTAGTCTGCAATCCGCAACCACTGAAGCTGCAAGTTCATCTTCTGCTCCTCCATGCTTTTCAGACACAAAATCAGTTAGTGAACTTCTTTCTGAAGTTACACCAGTGGCTAATGTAATAGAATGCCTTTTTGTGAGTGCTATTTTATTCTAAAAACATTTTTGTTATATTAATTCATTTATTACTTGTAATGCAGGAGTCCATGATTAGAGAAAGCATTACACATGGTAGCAATGAACATGGACACGATGAATCTTCACATGCACAGGTGTCTTGTTAAGTACCATCTCTGAAATTCTTGGAATGTATTAATAATACTGTGGCCTTTAGTCCTGATTTTGAAAGAGGCGATTCTTTCATTAGTAGAATTTAGTAACTTGGTCTCCATAAAGGCCTTGGCTACAGGGATCAAAATATCAAAATTATAGCTTTGAAGATATTTTGGGTCATTAACGTGTATATGAGGGTTTGAGTGTTGTTTTATGCTCAAATCCCCATATTTGTATAAGCCTGGCTCTCTCAGATTATGATGGTGATCTCTTAGACTTAAATCTGGGAGATGCAGAGAGTTGGCATAGCACATTTAGCCTTGCTTCATTGGAAATTTGCCAATTACGGTTTTACAGGATATATTAAATGGCCAGACTGAAGAATGCTGCTCATATACTAGCTCAAACAGAGAAAGTTGGGGCAGATGTTCTTCTTTAGGAGGCAGTGATGAAGAATCTTTTGCAGACTGTAGGACCGATGATAACTGTGCTCAGGTCTCTCACTTCATCTCTCTCATGCTCATACACACAGAAGCATAAATGCATCATCTGCACATAATCTTTTTTTCCCAGCATAAGAGGAAAATTTTGGGTATGGAGTGCCATACTGCCATATTCACCACTTCTTTATATGAACATGTCTCTTATCTTGTTTAAGATGAATGATTACAGCACAAGAAACTACGTATTGCATGTTTAATTTCTGTAGATTTGTTTTACTTATAAAGAAAAGACTGCTAATATAGTCTTGATGGAGCTCGTTGCCCAAGTACTCAGTTTTTTTTTTTTTTTTTCATGAGTAGATTTTAATTTTTGTCAGTGGGCAAAAACACCAGTAGAAATGAGGATTTCAAACCAAAGACCCTCTCTTTAGAAGAGAGTCTTATATACTCTGTACATTTTTCTGAACTGCAGTACCTTGTCATTAGCTGGGAGTTCAAGTGAAAGACACCAATGTCATAGAGCTTGCCTGATAGTTTCTTTTGTCTGCACTTCACTCGTATAAACAATAGATAATTATATCTGTTATTTCATTCAATTAACTAGTTGATTTCATGTGCATGCTTTAAAATGATTTTAGAGTACTGTAAAAGTATTTGCAACACCTCTGCGAAGCATGAAGGAGAAAGCGTCAGACCCAAAGGAAGAAGAAGAAACAAAGCAGGAAAAGAATAAAAAGAAGCAAAAGAAGAAAACGAAAGATGAAACAGTTGAAAAGAAGCCTAAAAGTGACAGATTTGAGAAGTTGGAGGCCCTTAGCAGACGCCTGCGGCTTTGCATTCTAAAACGAGGAAACCATCGAAGACATAGCTCCTCTTGACTCTTCTCGACAGCTTCTGTATCATATAGGGTTCATCTAACCCCAATAGTTAATTTTTACATTCAGCCACTATCTAGATTCATTTCCTGTCTCATTTTTTTAGGAACTCTGAAACTTGGTTCGTTTGTGTGTTAATGCTTAGTACTTAGTTTGCTTGTCATACATGATCGTGGAATGAGCTATAAGCTTGGCAGTGTGGCAAAATATCTTGATAGGATATTCACAATTATGTGGCAGGGTATCCCCAGCAATAAATTATTAATCCTTGTCCAAGAATGATATTAAACTCGTTAAGAATTCATATCAAACAATCATGGTATTTGATCCATAGAAGTAAAGGATCAAGTACTTGAGCAAAGCTAAGTCCTATCTGCATAACCCAAACGTGAATCAATATGACATTAGGCCTGTACTGATTTTGACAGCTTAACGGAATGAGGTAAATTGCAAGTTCAAGGAAATCATGGTAATATTACCTATGACTTATTGATTACTAAATGCAGCTCTATACTGTACCTATTAGAAAGAAATCTGCCGCGGCAGTTACATATAAGTCCAAATCTATTATACAAGAATGTATGCAAAAACCACAAACTGGATTCTTATATAAACACACTAATTCTAGATCATGCAATTAATAGGGTATATGGAACAGATGACAACATATTTGAGATTAAAACAGTAGCTCTCTGAATGTAATTAAATTCTGGGACTCAGTCAGGTGTTAAAGTGAAACCTAATAACCCTGATAATCTATGATGAACAGGTTCCTAGACCTATTAAGGAGTACATCCACCCAAGCCAAACTTAAAAGGATAAATTAAATTAGTCCTAATGCACAAGCTGCATATTACACTGAATTACAGATTGCTGCCACTACCCTTTTCCAATTCCTCATCACTTCTGGAAGAAATACCCAATAAAGGATCAAACTGCTCCCGGCTAAGGAAAACATTGTTTGATTGCTGGTATGATGACATGCTCGACTCCAGTATCTGATGTGGAAGCACCATCTGTGGATTAGAAAATACTCCCTCCATACTCACCCGCTGCTTCTTTGATGATCTCTCCCCCTTAGGGCTGTCAGTAGGGGAACCAATATGGCAACCGGAATCCGGTGTCAGTGGTTCATGGTGAGAAGAGAAAGAATCATCAATCGAGTGACTCTTTTCTGGGGCACGTTCTTTGGCAGCTTTTTCCTGAAGGGGGCATTCAGAGGTTGGCGCAGGGGTTGCTGGGTCAGTTTTATTATCAGGTTCTTGGCCCATATCACCTGGTACAGAGACAGCAACCCCAGAACCAGGTGCTTCAGAAAGAACCCCACTGAGCCGCTGTTGCTCTTCAATTATCTTCTTCAAGTATTTACCCTGGGCTTCTATCCGTAATTGTAGCTGTCTTTGCACCTGTTACACAAAAACAAATTAATTTACAAACTTAGCATCTGATACCGAATATTCTAAAGTGGTTGATCCTCTCTGTTTATAAGATAGCATGGTTTTCAGAATGTAGTAAATGGAAGGCATCTACAAAGGTCATGGATATTCCTAACATTCACTTGTTTATGGTACATGTATACTACTTCTAAAAGATCTCAAATTGTATGTATGACCATAAATATGGTACAGACAAGATGATCTACTGTATAATTCTCCTTTAGCATGTTTACAATCTTTCACCGAAAGAGAACTCCTAAAGAAGTAAATTGCCTAGTATGCGATATGGCATAGGCTATTATAGCAGATAACATTCTTATTTATATATTCTAAATGATTTTATCATTAAAAGCTCAAGTTAAATCAAGGTAAATACATTTTGGTGCAAAAGACACACTCAATGATGACAAAAAAATGCATCATGAACCAATTTATGAGAAAGACAAGAACAAAAAATAAGAGAAATTCACTTCATGATTTCATCACACACATTGTATTGTGAAAAATACAAGAGGAGTGTGCAAGAATCATAGCATAACTAGGAACCTGCTAATTAAATATAGCATTTAGGTGGATTACAGAAAACATGCCTCTAATTGCTCGTGTAGTCTCTTCTGCACCTCCATCTGCAGCTTTAGTGCTTCTGTAATTTGCATTCCACTACAAACAGAAGACAAGCGCACCATTAACTTTTGTCGTTTACATCGCCAACCTCATTAATCGATAAGATATTTTAATTGAATGCTATTTTGAAGCATTGAACATAATCAGAGCTAGTTAAGTTGTTGAATCTGGCTTAAACTGAAACTGAGATGTGATGGCTTATTATATGGATAAAGCCTGTTAAATGTATACAAGTAACAAGAATTAAGATCTTTGTCATAAGATTAAAAAAGACATGTACAGTGTAGGCTGTATAAGCAGAAAGTAAGAGCAAAAGAGCAGCTTTACGTACGATGAGCCGTCCAGATTGGAAAGCATATCCCCTGATTCTTTCTTGTCGACTTTTTTCCCTTGCATCAATTAATTTAAGAAGATATCACCAAAAAATCTATGAGAGTATTCTATCCTAATGCAATTGCAAACGCTAAAATTGAAGGAATTATAAATGAACATTAAATCAACAAAACAATAAACATGCAGATTTGAAACATCAATGAAAAAGAGGTAAACATACCATCAGATGAGGAGTCAGGGAGGTATTTTGCAAGTCGATATTTCTGAATGTATCAGTGCATCAGACAACAAAATGAATAAAGATCAACAAATGACAATAAAAAAAAATTAAGGTTAAGAGGCCCTGCAATGCACATACCTGTAAGTGGCTTTTTACATGGTATATTGTTAAGCCTTGTACACCCATAACTCTAAGTACACCTTTAGGTGTAGCACCTGGGAAAAGATTTTAGAAAATTGAAATAATCCTATTAGAAGGCATGTAAATATCATATGGAAACCAGATGAATTCTTCATCTGACACTTTGGAGATCCAGCCAATAGAAACACTTGAGCATCTGATCCTGATAAGCAATCATCCCTTCAAATTACAATTATACTTTTTACTTCATCTTATGCAATATTATAAAAAAGGCATTCCTTATTTGAACCTTCTATAAATTTTCAGGTATTCAACTCATGCCCACAATTTTGCATGAAAAGGATTACTTGCACACAAAATCACCCATTCCCAGTTATTAACAAGAAATATGAGGCGACTCACGATCTGGTCCACCAAGTTGTGCCACAGCATCAACAAAACGTTCATGGAGTTCATGTGTCCAGCGTAAGCGTTGTTTTGAGCTGAGATTAGGGTTGTTGTTGACATTGCTCCCCCCGCTGATAGGATCCATTGTGCTGCCACCACAATCCAAATGCTGACCATGAACTACTAGATTCGAACTAGGAATGCTCTTTGGTTGATACATTTGTCATTTATCTGACATTAATCAAATGAAATAAATGTGATGCTTTTAGACTTTCCATAAATGTTAAGCGCAACGATAGAAATAGTAATAACAAGCAATATATATATATATATATATATATAGGAACAGGAAAACATAAGAAAATGATCATAAACAGAAAGCATAAGGTGGACCTATTCAAATGTGCAAGAGATTCCATTTCACCAACATAACCCAGTGATTAGTCTGATTTCTATAACTACAGATTTCATTGTAAAGGCAAAGGCACAATACTACACAAGAAGCCTCTATCCCAGTTTTGAATTTTATCTATGGACATACCTAAATATCTATGCTTGGAAAAATCTACTTCCCTGACAAGAATTACAGAATGTTTGGGATCCTAAGCTTCCAGACATCATTGCATGATGAAGAGCCAATTGTTCTCAATTTTTGTGCTGAGATGCCAATTTCTTATCTGAGCAACCAGACCAATGTCTGAATTGAATGAACACAATTGGGACAATAGGTCAACTATTGGCTGAGCTTCATTGCATATATCAAAACAAATCGAGGACTGCAATAACGTAATATTTTTTGACACTTGTGTAACACCACCACCAAGAATTTTGGTCTATGGCCGAACCTTCCACAATAAGAAAGAATCAACAGCCATTTCAAAGAATATGCATTCCCTAAAACAAACAATTCGTAGTGCACAACATTCAAAAGGCTTACAATTAAAAGTTCACAATTCCATTCCTTATCTAGACACAATGAAGGACTAATGAGTAACAACATATATGATCCCCTGACAGCAAAGTATCTAATCTAGGCCCTTTTGCAATTACCAATTTCTTGCATTTTATAGCAGCACAGAATGCCAAGTCAGTTCATAGCATGTGTAAGCACAAAATATAGTCATTGCTAGAACCTTAAGATGAGCAACTTAACCAAATGGAAATTACCATTTTCTCCGTCTTCTTGAAAAAGAAGAAAAAAGGTGGGCCATTTTAGCTTAAGTTAGCTTAGCTTCTCCTAATACTTTGTATGAGCTACAATTAAGTGTGACATAAAGGCATTATTCGTGTTAGTGATGGATTATTAATTGAAAAAAAATAATAATAAGGGGCTTTATTTAATATAGCCTACAAATGCAAGTTTGTAACATCAGTAAATTAGGAAATTGATATTAAAGTTGACAGCCTTGCATAAATTAATATCTCTCAATCAAGAAATAAACTCAAAATGGAAAGTGTTAATAATTAGGGTTTTAGTCACAGAACACGGACAATCCAACCCGACGATGACCATAAAAGTTGAATATTTTTTTTCCATTTTGAGGCTCAAATATTACCAATGGCTCAATCTTCAGCACCAAACATTCAAAATTTACATGTGGATACACGAGAAAAGTGAAAGCCAAGGCGAACAAAAAAAGATGAAGCTTTGAGGTTGGAGCTTAGACAATAGCTAAGCCCAGATGATGAAAAAACCAAAGGGTCACTGAGAAAATGAAAAATGCAGAAGAGGCAGCTACAGAAGAAAAAAGCAAAGAGTGATTAAAATCTTCGAATTGGGAAACAAATAAAGGGGAGGAAAACCGTACGTACCCAGATCTACGAAGTCCAACACATAAAAATTTTCACCCCCTCCAACCTCGGAGCTGTTCTGTGTTGTGCTGTTGTGCTTTCTCTCTCCGATACAGCAAGTAATATACAGTTTAATGGCATAACATGAATATTTATAATTGAAATTTTGAATTGTACAAAGCTTATGTGAATAACGTGACCCTCTCCCTCTCTCTCTCTCCAGAAAACTGCTTCTCTCTAAAAATGAAATCTTTCTATGTAATTTAACTTATGTGACTGCACTCTCCCTCTAAAAAACTGCTTTTCTCTAAAAAATTGGAAACTTTTTTCATAGTTATTATAGAAAAAAAAATCTCTATGTTAAAAAAAAAAAAAAGAAGAGAGAATACAAATAACTCCTCACTTATAATATAACCCTTTTAAAAGTTCAAATTCTACGAATAATCCTCTAAACAAAAATTTAAAATGCTTAAATCTCAGTTAAAAAAAGAAAAATACATATAAATTATTTATGAATTTTTTAACTATTTTTAAATGAATTTTCTCTTAAACTAAATTATTACCAATAAGTATTAAGTCTTTAATACGTCTGGAGTATATCTGAAAGTAAATATTTTAAATAAATTATTACTAAAATTCTATTTTAATGCATTTGAAGAGATGAAATATGTGTTTTTTTTTTTCTCTTCTATTACTTTGAGATATGTGTTTTTTCTCTATTATTGAGTTTAATACATTAAAAAAAAACAGCTAAAAAGAGTAGTAGATGACTCATCATCCTTTTCCTGTTTCTTTAAAGTGAGATTTTAATATTTTTAGTTTTATGAAAATTTTAAGGGTTTTTTTTTTAGGATTTGAAATTTTAAGAATTATGTGACGCTAGATTTTGGTTAGAGAATTATTTGTATTTTGTAAAAAAAAAAATACCAATTTATTATAATTTTTTAGTAAAAGTATAATAATTTGAATGGTTATCATTTTTATGTTTTGTGATGATTAATATATTGTCTACACAAGTTAAAAGTAAATTATTTACGTTAGATTATATATATATATATATAATTTATCATACCACTCCAAGAGATAATAACCATTACATTTTCTGAATTGAATTGATTAGTTGTACATTCTTATATTTTAGACATTCTTTAATTATTTAAATAATCCCGTGGAGTTTCTTACTTTGCATATTACAGATTTCATTATAAATATAAACATTATATATATGTTGCATAGAATTTATTAAATTGGTTTTGAAAAATCATAAAATCTGAATTACAATATTTTTAAAAAAGATTATAAAT
>JANHAO010005613.1:0-22404 GCA_026873985.1 Saraca asoca | reverse complement strand
TTTGGATTTATTTCTTCAAATTTGAGATAAATTAATTGATGTATTGACTATTGGAGTGATTGAAAATTCTTTTTTTCATAGAATGAATGTGATGTGTTTACTGTGCATGTTAAAATAACCAAATGAATTAACTCCAAAATCTATTTGGCCCTTTACGAATTGATTACCGAATCGATTTATATATGAATATTGTCCTTGAATCGATTAGGCAATCAATTCGACCCAAATTTCAAACATTTGATCAAAAATATTTCATAAATTGAATCTTCTCGAATCGATTTGCAAATCAATTCTCATATGATTATCAACCACTCATCTATAAATTGATTAGATAATTGATTCACAAGCAAAAGCCATTGCCTTTATGAATCAATTAAGCAATTGGTTCACATAAAATTCCCAACGTTTGGTGGAAAATTTAATTGTCCTAAATTGATTTGCATATGAAAATTTATGTGTAAATTCACGTTGTAAAAACCATTGCCTATAGCTCATCAGGTGTTGTTCATTTATGAAAAAATGTTGCCTATTCTAGCCAACAATGGTTGAGAAGTGTTTCCTATATATGTCAAAAATCATTGCCTATTATGTACCAAGGTGTTGTTTATTTCTAGGAAAATTGTTGCCTATTTGGAATTAAAGCATTGCCTATTCTCTTTGGCAACAGTTTATAAGTGTTGTTGGAGATTTGAATAACTATTGCAAAAACATAAAATGAAAACCATTGCTTATAACTACAAAATAGGGCAATGATTTTATTATCTATTGTGAAAAACCCTAAAAAAACCATTACCTAAAAGAATAGGTAATGCTCAATAAGAGAACGACCAAAAATCATTGCCTATTCTTTTAGGCAACAATTTTTAGAGTTTAGGCAATGGTTTTTGGCCGTTGCCAAAGGCCAGAAATGTTGTAGTAAATCTTGCCCACATTGGTATCTTAAATTAGATTCAAAACTCTACTTTCATTATTATATTTTTCTCCTCCTTCTCTTTTCCCAGCTCATTCATAAAGGCCCTGACCCTAGAAAACCTTAGCTCGATTTCTCCCTCTCTTCGATGTTGTAAACTCACTCACCATCATCCTTCATTGCTGGTGAAATTTCTAATATCCTAATATCTTATCTCTACCTAGACCAAAGACAAAGAGAGACAACTAGCTATCTTGCTACTATGCCTCTTTGATTAAGGTGCCATCATTGCCTTTGGATTGGCTAAATAATCACTCAACCATCATTTGCATGTACTTCACCCATATTTGCCAACATCCCTCCTCCACCTTACATGCCCTAGGACCTTGCCACACCAGAATCTCCACTCATCCAAGTTGGTGGTTGAAGTAGGGTGTGTATTGTTAGACTAGAATAGGGGTGTCCTCGACTACCCCTTCTTTAGATTTCAAGCCCAATTGCTTTAGAGCTTAGGCTTCACTTATAGGTTCAAAGGGACAAGCTTGTTCGATTCAATCTAAGTTTGAAAAAAATGTTAGAATGCTATTTTAGGATTAAATGAAGAACTTAAAGATATTTGGAAGCTAGCTTAATAGGATCACCTGGAAACTAAGCTTAATGAGCTTAAGAATTATGAGTGAATATCTAAAATTATATTATAAAAAATGATTTCATTTACTTATTTAAATTTCAATATTACACGATGCTACTACTATAAAAGTTATTTGAGATTCTTATGGACACTTTATCTCTGCCAACTATTTTACCACATAGATTTGAGTAAACTATTGGTGAGTGAATAACTTACATTTCCTTTTATATATGTTATACAAAAGTTATCTTATTCATTATCTTGGAATTTGAACCTTACTCTAAACTATAATTACAAACAAGTTTGGTACTTTGTTAGACATTTACAATTGAAAGTAAAAATTATATATATTACATTAGTTGTTAAACTCTTATTTCATGAATTGATATTAGGAACTTTTATGAATTAATGGATTTAATACTTGTTTTATGAATTGATATTTGAACTCTTTTGTGTCCAAGGAATTGAAAAGCCAAATGTTGAAATTGTGAATTTATCAAAGTGACCTATTCCTCTTTTGATGAATGGATACTTTCTTGTGAAAAAGCATAGTTGTTGAGTTTTATGATGATTTGAGAAAAATTAAATCCATGGAGAATTCCTCTAAAAAAATCCTCAAGTGCAGTTGTGATTATAATTGAAACTAGAGGAGGGATAAGAGGAGGTTAACATCATAGAGGGATAAGGTGAATGGTGGTGAATAATTGTGAATTATTATTGTTAAGGAAAGGTCAACTAAAGGGATTCAACATGGGATCCTACTACTTTATTGAAATAATTTATTTTCTTATTCCACAAGTATGACTTTAAAGTCTTTTGTCTATTTCCACATATCATGAACTTTCATGGGATTGCAACTTATGTTTCCAATGGCATTTGCATGAAAGTCTTAGTACATAAGAGTATGAATTTCCAATGAGTGTCATCCTCATTCACTATATTAGAAATTCGAGCTATAACTTTACTATTTTCAATGGAACCTACTTAGATGCTATTGTAGGTTATATTATTGGACTTGATAAGTTAATAAAAATTGAATTTTAATGTAGTTAATGATAAAAGTTTGTTTGCAAAGTTGTATCACGCTTTATTATATATATGTATCTTGAAATTAGTTGCACAGGTAATTCTAATTAATAATTTTTTTTAGTAAATTATTCACTCAGTAAGTTTTAATGAAACTCATCCTATTTTCTAAAAATGTTTATTTATTTATTTATTTTGTTCAGAGCATTGGATTTTTGCTTGTTACATTGATTCAACAGATTTGCAATTCCAACTTAGCCATCTAGCATAAATGAATCAATAGGCTAGAGGTTAAGGACAATTGTCTAGAACAAAAATTTTGGCATATGTCTTTATATGCATATTTGCAAGTGTTGTGTTGTGATTGCTGATAAATATAGGTTGTAAATATTTGGATATTGAAAGCTTGAATAAATGATTTTTTAATTACTTTTTTTTCCTTTACAATAGGTTGTTTGCAAATTCTTCTCATTTGGTCAAGTCTTGTTTGAATTGCATAGTGTGTATTGTGAGTCCAAGAGTTGTGTTAGGCTTGTAGAAAGATGCCACTAGATGTATTTCTATGCTGGTCATGCTTTTAAGTTAGGACATGACATTTGGTATTTGAAATTATTAAACGAAACTTTTAATTACATAGTGGAAGACTTCTTTTAAAATAAATTATACTTTTAAAGAAAAGGTAGAAACAAAGGGTCAGAAACAAGTTAAAATCAATTCTTATTAGAGCAAAAATATTGTTTTCCAATTATCTTACTCAGATAACCAATGGTAGAGTATTCTCAATCTTTATGAGTATATTTTCAATCATTCAATCTTAATTTCATGCTTAAATTATCACTTAAACCTTATTCAAAGACCTTACATAGGAGAGATGATTTAGAATTAACAACTTGTGCATAAAGAAAAACACATATATAACAAAAAAATTATCACATTAATTGCCACATAAGATATTCTTTAAGATCCAATCTTGAAACATGGAAAAAAAATCTTAATGATAAAAACCTTGCAAACTAAAATAGAAGGCCTTGGAACTCTAATTCCATTTAGTAAACTCTTCTTGATCTTTTGGAGAGCTACTAAGGCCTTCTTTATGTATTTTCTTCCATTGGGAAATTCAATGAACAATCCAATGCTAATCCCATGACAAATGATAATCAATCTCTGTTTTTGACAAATAAAGCTCCATCTTTTGTGAATAATTTGGCATTAACAATATGAACTACTTCTCGAGGGTATGCCTTGCATCCAATGCCTAAAAATACATTCTTCTTGAAACATTTCATTTGTTGGCTTCTTTTGAGTGAAGGTCTTCATAAGTTTTTAATATATCTATTGAAATTAGTATAATAGGTGAGTTATGGATTTTGAGTTTCAATAGTTTTAAGATTAAAATTTTTAATTTGTAAGATGTGTTTTAAATGAGTATGTATATATGTTTATATTAGATTTCATTTGAATATAATTGTGATTAACTATTGATTCCTAGTGACATTATTCATTCACTGAGTTTCTAAGAAACTCACTTCATTTTTGTTTTAAAATTGTTTTTAAGAGTTTAAGGCTACCTTTACTATCCCACCTCATCCACTCACACTTGAGCCTACTCCTTGATTGGATAGGCCACTTTTGTGGAGCATGAAGACATTTTATTGGAGGTATTTTGGCAATTGACTAAGTAGGGTCTTTCCATATGTATATATGGTTGGTTGCCCAATGGATTGTGTACATTGATGTGTCTAGGACTTGTGATGCATTTTGATTATTTATATAGGTCTTGAGTAGGGCATGTGGCCCTCAATTGATGTACTAGCCTATAGCCTAAAGTCCAAAAAATAGAGGAGACTCGATCAAATGTTTGTTAGAAACATGAACAAGCATTTCATTAAATGTGACAAGGCTTTTCACACTTGTCCATCTTACATAAGTCAAAGTTATCAAATCACTTTCCACATAGGAAAATGTGTAGCATGAAAAGTCTTACTATGTGGTTCAAGTTTTAGAGGTAGCCACCCTTAGGTGATTTTCTTTGCCAGTCACATCCCTGAGTACCAGGGTGTGACAATTTCCAAGACAATTTCTATGTTTCCTTGGGTTTCAAAACCAAAACCTTTCACAGCTTTCCCCATGCTTTCCAAGCATATTTATCTTGGTTTGATCATGTTCAAATTGAAAAGGGAGATTTTTGGAAATTCATAGGGATTTTTTAAGCCATTCAACTTTCAAGATTTTCTATTAAGTGTTAGAGTTTCTCTTATGGGCCTATATGATTCATAATTAAAGTGTGTCAAGGTAATTAGCCCATTTAGTGACATACAATTGGGCTTTATTGCGTACTTAAGCCTAGATTATATACTGGGTTAAGATCTTATGATTGGTTGGATTTTGATCCAATTAATTATATTTAAAGATGGGTCCTTACTTTTCAATCCTAAGTCAGCTTGTATCTACCCATTGGCTATAGTAAAAATTCTCTCTTGACAAGGATTGCTTGAGAAAGGATTCTATCAAATCACACCACTGAATCAAATTATTATACTATAGTTGTGTGATAATCATGGGTGTAACAATGAGTTCAGGTGTGGTTAAATTTCAAATTAAATTTTATATTATCTCTACACTCTAATTTTGTCATAATAACAGAATCAACTGATCCAAATTTTCAAATTATTTTAACAAATGGTCTCATAATATTTTTTAATTGTGATATTTGGTTAATAAGATGCGTGGATCTAAATAATGAATTTAATCTAATTAACATAATTATAAATATATTGATTAGATGGTAGATGTAGTCAACATGCTATGAATTTGAGAAAATTATTTTGTAGCTTTATGATTATGTGATATGTGATTTCATGTATGATTTTATATAAATATTATTATTAAATATTTTTCATGTGTTATCTTCAATGGATTGAGATTCTGCCATTGCATGTGAAATTATATCGACATAGTTTTAGTATTTTGCTATATATATATATATATATATATATATGAAATTGGACATACTAGGCATATATGTATTTGCCACATTTTAGTATTCGTCATGTTTTAGTTTTCTAGGTAAATCCTTATGTTCGCCTTTTGCATCTATGATTGGATATATATATATATATATATATGATTGCAAGTATGTCCTCTTGTATAAGATAGAATATATGTTTTACATTATGATTAGATTGTTACATGTAATTTTGGGTAGTATGTTTGTCTCCAAAATTTTGGAAACAAGTCTGTGCCTATAGTAAAATGTTTTTGCACCTTATTTGATTCAAAATTTTGAAGTTTCCTTGAGAATTTCTTTTTAGAGAATTATTTGCAAAAATTTTAGCATTTCAAAACAAAAACTCCAAATTTTTAGAAGAGAAACTTTTAGATTTGTTACAAAATATTTCACATTTTTTGCATTTTTTTTAAAAAAATCAAACTGTATGCCATTTTTCTTCAAAAATTCTAGTGGATTAGTTGCAACATGAATTTAGGAAGAAATGGAAAGAAAATTGCACTAAAAAACAAACTTATAATGACCCATTTTGAATTGGGTCAAAGACTATTGTAGAAAACCCAGCAATAAACTCAATTATGGTCTCAAAGGAAGAAGAAGGAGAAGATGATGATGAAGACATTAAAAAAAAAATTCCTATGGAGTATCAAACTTGCAATCATAGGCCTAGCAGCATTGGGCTGCACCACTAGGCTAGATAGTTCCTTGTGTCTATATCTCAATTTTACAAGTTAAAATAATTTAAGAATCAGGTGATATCTAAGGCCCGCGCTCACCTCAGGCACATAAAGGCCATGCATTGCCTTCCTTGCATTGGAAGGTAGTGATGCTTATACCACTATGATCCATTCTTTGAGCTCAATTCTTGGATACTATTTGACCTATAAACTATTTTTAGCATGTTTATGTGCATAATAAATAATTTTGTTGGAATCATTTGACTTGTATTATGCCATTGAAATTTTATGTAATTGTGAACCTGCCCATCATGGTTCCAATTACAAAATAATTTCTAAAAATTAAATTATTGAAATATTGATTGAATTAAGGAGAGTATTATGTGAATAATATTTTAATACCCTATCGTTATGATATTATTCATATAACTCCTTGGTGACAACACAAGTGTAGAATTAAATATTATGTTATTAAAATCTTGAACACTCGATCAAGGTTAGGTTTTACGGATATAATATTTAATTCTGGTATTATGTTTTAAGGTCCTAAACATCCTTTCAGCATTAGGTCTTACAATATGATACTGGGTTTAATTGCATAGTTTATATTTATGAGGAAAATATAAGCATGATTAAAGTGTTTACATGTGCTAATAAGTTTATGTATTCTTCTTAACTTCGTTGCCTATGCAATTAACGTCTATAAGGACACTAAATGGGATGAACTATAAGGACTGGGTTGAATCTTTGAAATTGTATCTGGTAATCATCAATATGGATTCAACATTTAGAGGGGAAGAGCTTGTTATTGACGCAAATTTAAGTGCTGAATAAGAGACAATGCTTGAAAAGTAGAGACACTCAAACCAAGTGTGTTTAATGGCCATAAAGTATATAATGGATATGACCATTAGGCAAAGCATCCTTAAATCTAGAAAGATTAAGTCCTCTCTTGATTCCATTGTTGAGAAATTCATGGCATTTGACAAAGGTAAAAAATGTCATTACCTCTTACAGATTCAGAAGACCACATATGATGGTGCTAGTAAAGAGTGGGAGCACATTTTGAAGCTGGTTCATTATTTCAACAAATTAGAAAGTATAAATGTTGACCTAGGTGAAATTTTCTTGATTTCGCATGCATTAGAGTAGCTGCCTTCTCAGTTTGACATTCTGAAGACCCCATATAATACCTAAAAGGGTGAGTGGATAATCAATGAATTAATTTCCATTGTTAGCCAAGCAAAAGAAGACATGAGAAAGGGAAAAGTTCAAATTATCAACTTAGTTTCACATAATTCATCTTTAGGACATGAGATAAGAAGTGATTAGAGAGGTAGGCATGGGAAATCAAATCATGAAAAAAAAGAATGGTCAAAGTAAAGACAATTGCCACAAGCCCGAGAAAGCATAGTTCAAGAGAAATTATAGGTTTTGCAAGAAGTATGGACACAAAAAGGTGAATTGCTTCAAATATCAAATTTGGGTTGAGAATAATAAGAAGAAAAGTATCCTTTTAACTCTAGTATGCTTTAAATCCAACATAGTTAATATTTGTTCAAATACCTGGTGTTTGGATACTGATGCAACTATTCATGTGACATATTCTTTACAAGCATTGAGCAATTTGAGGAGGCCAAATAATAGAGAGCTGATTGTCCAACTAAGAAATGAAGATGGAGTATAAGTGGAACACACCAAAGACATCTCTTTGTGCTTGTCTACAAAATATGTATTAGAACTCAAAAACATTGTTTGTATCCTTTTCATGAGTAGGAATTTAATTTTAGTTGTTACAATAGACCTTGTTTAATACTATTGTTATTTTAGTAAAGGTAAATTTGATTAGCATTGTAATTCATGTATGGTTGGTTCAGGTACTTTGTTTGATGGATTTTATCAAATCAATCTAAATCCCAATTTCACAATCTCTATTAATGCAATGGTCAGAAAGAAAATAAGTAGAGTTAATGGGAATTCTTTAATGTTGTGGTATAGGCATTTGGGTCATATTTCTAAATAAGGAATGTAAATATTGATAAAAGGAGTCTTACATGATCTAGACATTTTTGATTTTGACATGTGTGTAGATTATATAAAGGGAAAACTTCCTGCTAGAGCTAAAAATGGAAAGAGAGGCAAAAAACAAGATCCCTTATAACTAATTCACACTGACATAAGTAGACCTATTTTGCCATTAGCCATGGGTGGTCACAAATACTTCATCACCTTTATAGATGATTATTCCAAATATGGATGGGCAGAGTTACTCATAGAAAAATCAAAGTCACTTGATGCCTTCAAGTCTTTCAAGGCTATAGTTAAACTTAAGCTAGGAAAGAAAATTAAGTGTGTCAATTTTAACAAAGGTGGTGAGCACTATAGCTGGTATGATGAGATTGGGAAAAACCCTAGCCTTTTGCCAAGTATTTACAATAGCGTGGCATTAAAGCCAGTTACACTATGTCTGGAATAATGGAACAAAATGATAAAACCAAAAGAAGAAATCGGAGCCTCATAGACATGGCGAGGTGCATGCTGTCTCACTCTTCATTACCGAAGTTCTTATGGGGCGATGCCTTCAAGGCACTACTTACATTTTAAATCAAGGTTTGAACAAGTTAATACCCAAGACTCCCTATGAGCTATTGTATGGCAAAAGGACCAATTTGATGCTTTTTCACATTTGGGGCTACAAAGCAAAGGTGAAGCCTTATATTCCTTGCATAAAGAAACTTGAATCCAAGACCATTTTTGGGCTTTTCATTAGTTATTGCAATGACTCCAGAGGTAGTAGGTTCTACTATTTAACTCATTCTACCAGGGTGGTTTCATCAAATAGGGCCATTTATTTAAGGATGAGTTAGATAGTAGGAGTCAAACACTGGCATCACACTAAAAAAATTGTTGTAATTCCATTAGCACCACAGTTTGTTGAATCATTTTCTAACATTCCACAAGTTGATCTAGCACAACCAGTAGCAAAAGATGTTGAGCTAATAGAATTGGTTGGTGATATTCCCTCAAGAAGGTTTGACAAAACTTATAGGCTTAAATTTCTAATTATTATCTAATTTATCTATAGGAACATGAATTTAATGTAAATGATGAAATCGATCCCACTACCTTTTCACAAGTTGCATTTGGTCCAAATTCTTTAGAATGGGTTATTGTAATAAGATATGAATTAACTTTAAAGCATAAGAGACGAGTGTAGAATCTAATTGAGTTACCTATAGATTTTGAGCCAGTTGGATGCAAATGGATTTTTAAAACCAAGTGAGATGCTGAAGGTCAGATTGAGAGGTATAAAGCTAGACTAGTCGTGAATGGGTACACTCAGAAAGAGGGCATCAATTATAAAAAAAAACTTTTGGGCAGTTTCAACTAAGGACTCATTTCGAGTTATTATGGTATTAATAATTTATTTTGACTTGGAGTTGCATCAGATGGATGCGAAAATAACCTTCCTAAATGGTGATTTGTTAGAGACAACATATATGAAATAGCCAAATGGTTTCAAAGAAAAGGGTAAGGAATGCCTCATCTGTAAAATGAAGAAATCCATATATGGCTTAAAACAATCGTCTAGACAATGCTATTTGAAATTTGATAAGATCATTACATCTTTTAGGTTCAAAGAAAAAGTTGTAGATTAGTGCATATACATGTTGAGTTGTGTTGTAGTTATGTGATCCTATTTGTTTATGTTAATGATATACTTCTTATGAGTTATAATAAGAGAACATTGATTGAGACCAAGCAAATGTTGTTGAAGCACCTTGATATGAAAGATCTTGGGTATGCCTATTTTATCCTAGGCATTGAGATCCATCATGACTTATCTTTGGGGGTTCTTGGCTTGTCTGAACATTCATACAATAAAAAGGTAGTGAAGAAATTCAACATGTCAAAGTGTTCTCATGCTTCTTCACCTATTCAAAAGGGTGATATTTTTTTCAAAGGCCTAATGTCCTCAAAAGGACAGACAAAAAGAAAAGATGAAAAATGTCCCATATGCATCAATCATAGGTAGCCTAATATATGCTCAGGCCTATACATGTCTTGATATAACCTTTGATGTGGATGTACCAGGGAGATACCTAAGTAATCCTAGTTAGAGATACTGAATTGTTATTAAAAGAGTGATGAGGTATCTACAGGGTGAAAAAGATTACATACTAGCCTACAAGAGATCGGTAGATCTTATAATTACAAATTACTCAAACTTAGATTTTGTTGGTTGTCTAGATGATCATAAACCAATATCTAAATACATCTTTTTGATGGTAGGAGAAGTTGTACCATGGAAAAGTAATAAATAGTCACTTATAGCAACTCCACTATGGTAGCAAAGTATGTTGCATGTTATGAAACTACTTGTGAAGCTATATATTTAAGTAACTTCATTGATAGCTTTAATATTACTGAGAGCAATTCAAGATCATTACCCATTTACTATGACAATACTGTTGCTATGAACTTTTCTTTAAACAATTAAATTTTTACTTGTACAAAGTACTTTAATGTGAAATACTAATTTGTGAGAAAGAAAATAAGCGAACATGTTACTTGCATAGGATCAAAGGCTTAGTGGTTAGTACATTCAAAGATCATATAACCAATATTGGTTTGCTTAAGTGTTTTGATGTATTGGTTTGGTGGGAGTTTTGTATTTGATGTTATTAAATAAAATATATTCTTTATCTTGAGATATATTGAATGAAACATTCAGGATGTTGCCATTTTCTGTGTGCATAGTTTTTGGTTATAGCAGGTTATTAGAGACATTTAGACCCTATCTCATTATTATGTTGAGAATGTTAATTCTCATTTGATATCTTGGATGGATGCAAGGACTATTGTGTCTAAATTTGCATATAGTCACAATTTTTGTTATATGAATCTTGTTATGCACATTTTAAGTTAATGTTATATCAATTCTTCTGGTCGGTGAGGTGCAGGCATTCAATATGTATGACATTAGTATCCTTATCAAATGTGTTGTTTCTTGCACTATGGGAAGCTTATGATTTCAATTTGATCCAGTGTAATAGTACCATGATTACCTTAGCGTTACTTAAAGTGGCCACTATTCATGAATTACGTGGCCCAAGTGAGAGATTATTAGAATTTCTGATATGGACTTGCATAATTTATAATTAAAGTGTGTTAGGTAATTGGCTCATTTAGTGACATATAGATAGGCTTTATTAGGTACTTTGGCCTAGATTGTATACTAGATTAAGATCTTGTGATAAGTAATATTTTGACAAGATTAATTCTATTTAAAGATGTGTCCTTACTCTCCAACCCTAAGTCAAACTGTATCAATCCATTGGCTACAGGAAAAATTCTCTCTTAACAAGGGTGGCTTGAGAGAGATTCTGTCAGATTGTACCACTAAATCAGTTTGTTAGACTATAGCTATGTGATGATCATGGATGCTATAGTGAATTTATGTATGTTTAAATTTTATATCAAATTTTATATTATTTCTGCATTTTAATTATGCCTTGATAACATAATTAATTGAACAAATTTCTTAAATTATTTTAACATCATGTGTATCCTTCTTTTAATTTGTTAAGCCCCAACTTAGAGTGCAATCCGCATAAGAAGTTATCTAGTGAAGATTTCTTACAAGCCTTGTACACTCTCTCAATACATATTTCTTCCTTTTTCTTTTTTTTTTTAAAAAATTATGAAGTAGACACAAGCTAAAATTTTCTCAAAACAAAGCTTGAAATTATTTTTTTCCTTTGTTATGGAAAAAGATGTTAGTAAAAATTTGGTAGAGCCTCCTCTATTTTCTAGATGTTTGTCAGGATCATAAGCCATCAATAAAATGTAGCTTGAATCGAGTTGAAAATGGAGTTTCAGTGAGCGAAACCTACTGGCCGATGTTTGCTCTGTTTTTGGCTGCGGGCTGTGCCGGTGCTTGCTCTGTTTTTGGCTGCTGGCTGTGTCAAATGAAAAAGCTGGTCCGACGTGGTGCTAAGTGAGCAAGGCGGAGACTGGCGTGCTCCCCAAGCAGGACGGACGCGGGTGGTGGTCGGACGAGGCGCTGGCTGTCGCTGTTCAGTCAGACTGGGAATGACGAGCAAGGAAAAGGTTGAGTTCGGGGGTTCTCTTTGACTGAGAAAGAAGAGGGTCCTGTTGTGCGTTTTGAATATGCTTTAAGTGGAATAGCGATTTAAAACAATCTAGAATATTAAATCACTTATTTATTTTCTCAAAATATTTAGCATCAAAATTATGATGTATCTAAAAAACAATAAATAATAATTTCTTTTGTCAAATAAAATATTTTGAGCATTTATTTTTAAATTTTATACCAACAAAACACTTGAATTAAAACAAAATTTATAATTAATCATTTAATAAATCAAATATATTTATTATTATTGCATTATTTACTTATTTTTGTTGTTAAAGACAAGAGTAACTGATACTTTTACGGAAACTGAAAAAAATACATTGAGTCTTACATAATTGATGTTGCTATCACTTTTTAATCTCCCCCCACAAACAATATACATGCGGTTATGGTAAGATATCACTTTTGGTTTAAATATCTTTTTGATTTCCTAAATTATATATAGGATGATTTTGGTTATCTTAATTCATTTTATTTAATCTTGGTGACATTAAATATGTACTTTGTTTGATTTTCATCCAAAGTTAACTTTCCCTCTGATTTTTAATCGAAAATGCTGATGTGGAAATTTCTTTTGTTGTTGCCATTATACCGCAACTTCATGATGACTTCGACTTTGCTGGGATGTCCCATTTTTCAACACTATTTTCACCTTCTTCTCTTTACAACCCACCCGCCGGTTAAACGCCCAGTGACAGCAGTGGCAACAAACGGATTTTCGTGGTTTTCCTGATATAAAGATGTGGTAACTGTGCTAATGAGCTCGTTGGAGGCTCTGAATTTTGGGGAAGCTAATTCAGCACTTTCTGCTAACAAAACAGCTTTAACTCTGCCGTGACTTGATGTTAATTCCTACAATGGTGAAGCAATAGTTCATTCTTTCACCTACAACTTCATTCAATTCCGAACATCATCAACAATTTATTCAATCACCAGCCACTCAGAATCCACCTGTTTATTCTGGGTCTATATGTTTCTCCATTAATGGCATGTACAATTCAAGCAGCAACTTTTTTCAAAAATGAAAATAACACAGTGAATGAAAATGTGTCGAGTTTCTGGACCCGAATCTTGAGTGGGTCAATGAGCTGCTGATGCAGAGGATGACAAACATTTTTGAAGAAGATGACGGAATTGATTTAGAAATGTAAATATTAATGTAGTAGGGGAGAGAAAAAGAAAAAGAGAAAACAGGAAATAAAAATTGACAACTCAGATTAAAAATTGGATGCAAAGTTATCTTCTAACCAAAATCAAACAATTTAAGTATTCAATAGGAACAAAATCAAGTAAAATAAATTAGGGATAAAAATGTATTTAAATTTAAAAATTACTATTTACTCTATTTTTAAGTTAAAGTTGTAAGCGTTCTGCATACAACAAACAAACACTGATACCAACCTCCAGCCATTTTGGAACTTTCTTTGTTTCTGATGCCAAGGAAACTGATTTGAAAAACTCCAAAATGCAAAAAAGGATACTTCTGAACTCTTGTTTCACACTTATGATGGTGTAGCAATTGTTATTAAGAAACTAAGCCCAGAGATCCTTTTTATAGATGGAACGCAACGGGCCTCCATCAAGCTACCGTTGCCTAGATATTTGTTGGATATTCAGACCATCCTTTCCATTGCTAAGTGTTCAACTGGTTGCAAGAAAATTGGAAGACGTTGTTGCTAATGTTCAGCAATTGGCCAGTCGATCTTTGTGCAACTTGAAGGTAAAGATCACGTAACCCCAACACAGCTGCAACAATTTACATTCTCCCGCTTGGTCTAAATAATATCCATCCAAGAAAAAAATTAAATGCATGAATCATAGTGGTAGGTCTTCTATATGTGAGTATTGCCTTCTATGTATTATGATGTATTTTGTTTCCCATAACATAATGAATAAGCGTTATGTTTATTCTGGATACTCTTAATGTTCATTTCTCTAAGTACGAATGCGCACACTAAATGAGAAAACAACCCAAATCAAGCAAGGGCTATATCAAACACTCAATATGGGTTTAAGTCCCATTTTTGCTACATGATCCTTAAACATTATAGGTGGCATGCCTTTTGTTAAGGGATCAACAATCATCAATTAAGTGTTAATGTGTTCAATGGAAACTTTATTTTCCTTGACATGTTCCCAAATGGCTAAATACTTAATGTCAATGTGTTTCCTTTGACTTCCACTTTTATTATTCTTAGCCAGAAAAATAGCAGCAGAGTTGTCACAATACATCCTTAATGGCCTAGAGATAGAATCCACAATTCTAAGTCCAAATATAAAGCCCTTTTAGCCAAACACTGTGTGATATTGCCTCAAAACAAGATACAAACTCAGCCTCCATGGTAGAAGTAGCAACCAAGGTTTGCTTTGCACTCTTCTAGGATACGTCTCTACCAGCAAACATAAAAAATGTAACCTGATGTTGATTTTCATGAATCAACATAACCAACAAAATCTGAATCTGAGTAGCCAACAAGCTCAATGTTCTCAGTTTGTCTATGCATCAACATGTAATCTTTGGTACCCTTACCTCATCACTTTTTTTTGTAGTTCTCCAATGATCCATACTGGATTGCTCTGAAATTTGCCTAACATTCCAACTACAAAAGCAATATCAGGTCTTGTGCAAACCTTAGAATACATAAGGCTTCCAATAGTAGAAGCATATGGAATGTTACGCATCTATTCCCTTTCAAGGTCCTTCTTCATGCATTGGTTCAAATGAAACCTATCACCCTTCACAATAGGTGCTACATTTGATGAATAGTCTTTCATCTGAAACCTTTTTAAGACTTATTGATGTAGGTCTCTTGTGATAAACCCAAAACAAATTGAGTTCTATCCCTATGGATCCTAATGCCAATGACATAAGATGCCTCACCCATATCCGTCATACCAAAAGTATTAGAAAGAAATTGTTTTACCTCATGTAACAACCTAATATCATTGGTTGCAAGTAATATATCATCCACATATGGCACAAGGAAATAGATCTTACTTCCACTGACCTTTTCATTTATACATTGATCCATGATTACCTCCATGAAACCAAATGAGGAGATGACTTCATGAAACTTGAGATACCATTGGTGGGAGGCTTGTTTCAATCTATATATGGATTTCTTAAGCTTGCAAACCAAGTGTTCACCAGCACTAGAGGAGAATCCTTCAGGTTGTTTCATATATGCCTCCTCTTCTATGTTTCCATTGAGGAATGCTATTTTCATATCCATTTGATGTAGTTCTAAGTCAAAATGGGCAACCAATGGCATTACAACATGGAGGGAATCTTTCTTAGATACAGGAGAGAAGGTCTCTGTGTAATCGATTCCTTCCTTTTGAGTTAATCCCTTGGCCACGAGTCTTGCCTTATATCTCTCAATGTTGCCTAATGAGTTCCTTTTCATCTTATAGACCAATTTACATCCAATGGCCTTGGAACCACTAGGCGACTCAATGAGATCCTAGACTCTGTTAGATGCCATAAAATCCATCTCTTCCTTCATAGAATTGCACCATAATTCAGATTCTTTAGAATTGATGGCTTGTAAAAATGTCTCAGGATTGTTTTCGACTCCTATATTGTAGTCAGATTCTTATAGGTACATTGCATAATCACTAGGGATTGCTGACCTCCTTATCCTAAATGACCTCCTTAATGTTGACTCAACATTCTCTTGGGGAGTATGTTCTTCAACTGGTTGCCCAATAGTTTCTGGAAGCTATTCATTAGCCAGATCAACTTAGCCTTGGTCAACAGTCTGTGGATTCCCAAGGATTGGTTCTTCAACACTTGTTTGTGCTTAAGGGGCATGGATTATAACCAATCTATCACTTGATGTAGGAGCTTGGGTATCGATATGATTATTCTCAGAATCTATGTTCTGGGTTTGATCACTCCCACTGATCAAGTTATTCTCAAGAATCTTAGCATTTCTTGACTCCACAATCCTAGTGCTATAAGATGGACAATAAAACCTATATCCCTTAAACCTTTTAACATACCCAATAAAATAGCCACTAATGGTCCTTAGGTCTAACTTCTTCTCTTATGGATTGTAGACCCTTACTTCAAATGGACATCCTCAAATGTGCATATGTCTTAAACTCGGATTCCAACCCTTGAATAATTCAAATGGTGTCTTCTTCAAAGCCTTGGTTGGAACTTGGTTAAGAATATAGAATATCGTCTTAAGGGCTTTAGTCCACAAGGACCTAAGAAGCCTTAAGCTACTAAGCATGCTTCTCACCATGTCCAATAACGTTCAATTTCTTCTTTCAACTACACCATTCTGGTCTGGTGGTCCAGGCATGGTGTATTGGTAACAATCCTATGTTCTTGAAGAAACATAACAAATGGACCTGGTGCCTCTCCATCTTTGGTGTATCTACCATAATATTCACCACCCCTATCTGATCTCACTATCTTAATTTATTTTCCACATTGTTTCTTTACTTCTACCTTAAACACCTTAAAAGGCATCTAGTGCTTCATTCTTATGGCTAAGCAGATAGAGATACATGTAATGTAAATAATCATCAATAAAGGTAACAAAATATTTCTAACTACCAGAATTAATATTAGGACTACAAATATCCATATGTATGATGTCTAATAGGGTGGTACTCCTCTTGGCACCTTTCTTAGTCTTGTTAGTCTACTTTCCCTTAATATAGTTTATGCAAGTGTCAAAGTCAATGAAATCAAGAGCATTTAGCACTCCATCATTCATTAACATTTTCACCCTCTCTATCAAGAAATGACCAAGCCTATGGTGCCACAATATAGAAGAATTTTCATCTATAGCACTTCTCTTAATACCTATGCTATTGGAAACATGCATCGAATCATAAGGTATACTATCTTGTAGTTGAATTTGTAAGAGACCATCGTAGATTGTACCATTTCCCACAAGATCAGATTTATAAAATAATTTCAATTAATGCAAACTGTTGCTACTATGCTGTGATTACATGATCTTTGCCTTTAGGTTGCTCAAAGATCAGTTGCTTGGTTGCTGATTGTTGGCAACAACATCCTATGGTTTTTTTGCAACCAGCTAAATGCGTGGCAACGGAAAGGATGGTCTGAATATCAAGCAAATATCCAGGCAATGGTAGCTTGATCGGGGCCTATTGCATTCCATCTATAAAAGGGATCCCTAGGCTCAGTTTCTTAATAACAATTGCTACACCATCATAAGTGCCAAACAAGAGCATAAAAGTATCCTTTTCTGCATTTTGGAGTCTTTCAAATTAGTTTCCTTGGCAATAGAAACAAAGAAAGTTTTGCAATGGCTAGGTCAGCATCAGTGTTTGTTTATCTCACTTTGTTATTAACATGTTCATTTGTTGTATGCAGAATGCTTACATTTGGTATTAGAGCCAATATGGCCTGTCTTGTAGAAATTCACACTATGGTGTAATCTGGATGGGTAGCACTTTTCATGTTTTTTGATGTTTTGATGCCTTAAATCATTTGCCCATATTATTTTGATCATTTTGACTTTGGAATTGTTAAAAAAGGAGATCGTCAAAATTCTGGGTTTGTAACGGGTCGGGTCAACCTAGTTGGAGGTTGAAGGACGATATGTCATTTTGCATATGGGTGAAAATGACATGTCGTTTTGATTGAACATCATTTGTATTTTGAAGCCACAATGAAACAACTTGTCATTTACAAGCTGCTAAATGAAACGCTACGTTTCATTAATCCGTGTTGGGCTTCATATTTTTCGACCTTTTTTTGACTTTTTTGGGCTTCCGATTTTTTGTCAATATTTAGGCTTTTATTTGGACCATTTTTGTAGCCTTTTATTTTGTTTTTGTGCCTTGCATTTTGGGCCACCAATTTTCTATTTTCTAGGCCTTCTCTTATATATTTTTCTGAAGCACATATACTATAATAAAAAAAAATGAGAGAAGGAGAGGAAATTAAATGGGCCTATTTGGGCCTTTTGTTGTGTATTGGTCTATTTTCTTTTTGATTTATATTTGTGGGCTTGTCTTTTGAAAATAGACTAATTAAGAAAACTATTTTGGGAATTTGAAAAAAAAAAAAGGCTCTTTGAACAAAATTATTTTTAGTAAATAAGCTCAACTTAAAAAACTTTGAACAAAATTATTTTTAGTAAATAAGCTCAACTTAAAAAATAATTTTTTATGGGCATTTGCCCAAAATTCCCTTATGAAAATTTGGGTGCCATAAAATTTTATAAACTTTTTACAATAATGGCACATTGGACTTAAATAAAGAGAATTTTTTTGATTAATTACATTTTGTTTTGGTGATTATTAATTAAATTCTCATTATGAAAATGACTTGTTATGCATTAATAATTAGGATACCTAAGTATTTAATTTTCTTAAATGTCATGTGATTAGTATAATTTTAGAGTAACAAAAGTTTAGCCACAGTACCTTTAATTATTTTATAATTATATATTAAAATCACATAAAGGAAAATGGCATTAAATTATAATTAATCATTATAATATAATTAATATTATCCCACAAAGACATTATTATATTATAAGTGATTAATTAGAATGGAATAATGAATTTTCCTTTTTCTTAAATTACTCATAGGATTAAGAAAAAGGCTATAATTTTCCAGTCTTATCATTAATTGCACATGAATCTAATTAAATGGAACTTAGCCCATTTTATTTGCTACTAGGCTCATGTTTAACTTACATCTTTACCTTAGCAAACATGTTATATGAAATTTTGATTGCCTCAATACTAATACAAGCGTGTAAATTTTTGTGCAGCTATTCAACTATTAAATATATGTGACTTTCAAGTTCTAAAACTTGATAGAGATAATTACAAACTTTGGAAGGAGAAACTACTCCTCCAATTAGGGTGGATGGACGTAGACTATGCGATTATAAAAATGAAGCCCCTATACCCATGGATACTAGCATAACATCAGAGAAAAATGTTTATGAATGTTGGGAGTGATCCAATTGCCTCAATAGGATATATATCAAATCAAAGATCTCTGTTAGTATAGTGGATCAATAGGAGAGTATAGAAACATCGGAGACTTGCTAAGAGCCATTGATGAACTATTTGAAACCTCTGACAAAGCCTTAGCAAGCTCCTTAATGACTAAATTATCCTCAATAAAGCTTACTAGTGTAAGGGGTGTATAAGAGCATATCATGTAGATGAGGGATATTGTGGCTCACCTGAATATGCTTAAGGTTAAGATGTCAAAGTCCTTCCTTGTGCACTTTATCTTAAACTCCCTACCACCTCAATACAGACCCTTTAAGATCACCTACAACACACATAAGGAGAAATGGTCAATAAATGAATTACTGACCATAGACGTTCAAGAAGAGGGTAGACTGATAGCAGAAATAGGAGAAAGTGCACATATGGCAACACAAGGAAAGGACAACAAACAAGCCAAGTCAAAGGGGAAGGGCAAGGCTCCCATCCAAATAGGAATAAAGAAGGAGTCCAAGTGTTTGTTCTGCAAGAAGAAAGGACACATCAACAAGGACTACAACAAATTCAAGGCCTGGCTTGAGAAGAAAGGCAACTCAACCTCTTTTACTTCACGTTTCTATTATGAATCTAATATGGTAGATGCTTGTAGTAACACATCATGGATTGACTGTGAATAAACAATCCACATCTCTAATACCTTGCAGGGCTTTTTAAACCAAAGGAAGCCAATGGTCAATGAGCAATACATCAAACTAGGAAACAAGATAGGCACACTAGTAGAAGCTATTGGAACATGTAAATTAGTTCTAGATACTGGCTTTGTATTGATTTTGGATGGAACTTTTTGCATGCCAAGTTTTTCTAGAAACCTAATTTCAATTCCTAAACTTGTACCATTGGGATATTCATTTCAAAAGTAACATTGTTTGCTAGTTGTTGCCTATGACTAAAAAATCGGATTGGCTAGTTCAATCACAAAAACCATGAAATGGTGTGTAGCTAATTATTGGTTGACCCTTTAAACTATTCTAAAAAAAATGGAATTAATGATGAATTTAGCCATGGTTCGTACGGTTCAATCAGTTATTTTTTTAAAAAGAAATACTATCATTTAAAAAAATTATTTATACTTAAAATTATACATATGTTTCAAATTTAATGTCTTAAATAGTAAAAAAAAACTTCATTCTCTCCAGATAATCACAAGAAAAAAAATTAGATTCAATATCACATTTTGTGATAATTTGAATAATAAACTTATTAAAATATGAAACTATTTGATAATTTTTTAGATATTTTTATATTTTATATGCATAATTTTAATTTTATTTAATAATTTAATTATTTTTAATTGTTATACATTGTATTTTTTTCCTTCATATTAAAATTCTGATTCAATCACAGTTTTACCCTAATCAAACCATTAAATCTTGAGCTGCTTTCATTTTCAATTTAATGACTAGTCCAGTTTTTAAAATATTGGTTGTTACCAAAAAAAGAAAAAAAGAGAAATTTTTGTTTGACACACCCATTATTTGAGCTGGTTTAATAAGGATCCAAACTTGATTTGCTTCACACTGATGTTTCAAAAAGCTTGATTAGATGTCTTGACTAAATATTGTATTCAAGTCATGAAGAAAAATTTAAAGGACTTGTGATAACTTGAAATATAAGGCAAACAAATCATTTGTATTTGCTCAGTGGAAGAATTACTTTAATTATTTACTATCAGCTGTTGGTCCTAAGGAAAGTGTTTTACACTGCTGTCAACAAATTAATATACAATGATGCAAACAACTTTTATATATGAAGCATCTCTAACAGTTCATTTTGTCACTTTTTTTTTTAATTTCTTGCCAATATAAAAAATGGCGGTTCACAATTTTTCCACAATCATAATCAAATAAACAGATTATTCGCTACTTTATTGGGATTGCATTCCACAATTTTCCAAGTTCACATTAAAATAAAAAGAAGGGTATTGGAATGATGATAAATCACCAAATTATTGAGTTAATAAAAATAAAATTCAAGAATAATTTTATATATCTCTAATGAGTCAGCTTATGTAACTTAGGCATATATTGGTCTTACATTTCAATGAAATTTAATTAGTAGAGTGAATTAGACTAATCATAATTTAAATAATTCACCTTTTCATTGGTAACTATGACCTGTTTATTTTGTCAGAAAATATTTTTCATAAGAAAATTTCATTTATATACAAGTAAAGACTCATGTCGTTTATATACTTTTTGATTAAAGAAATAATTTATAGTGTTATGATAGTGAAGGAAAATTTCTTCTCTGAAGTATTGAATATTATTTTTAACTACACTCCCAACAAATAATATAATGCAAATAAAATATTTTTTGTAATTTTAAAATTTTTAATTATAAACATAAATGAATAAGATTATTCTTAAAGAATATATTTTTCAGTAAAATATCTTCAATAGAGAATTTTACTTACTTGTATATAAATATAGTGTTTTCAACTAAATAATGGTGGATCTAGAAATTTAAAAATGTGGAAGCAACATATATATATAACAAATATTTAAATAAAAATGAAATATTATTTATTTTAATATCTCTCTTTTTGTGCTTGCCAATTTGTATAATAGGACAAATTTCAAATAGTTTTACACTTGTTTAGTTAAAAAAATGTTCTTCAAAGTGATGTAATGAATAAATATGAGGACCATATGTATCATTAACGTGTACATATGTGTAAAAAACACAAGTGATTCAGTGGATCCACCTTTGTTTATATACCTTGTAATTAACAAAATAATACATGGTGTCATAGTAACTATGTTGCACAAACACCGACACGCGGTCATGGGGAAATGCAGATACAAACACGGAGATACGGCATTTTCAAAAAATATAGAATGCCGATACATGGGGGATATATGTAAATAATAAAAATATAGAAATATATTTATAAATATTAAAAAATATTGTGCTTATTTGTAAATATATATATATATTGTAATTATTATTTTTTCATATGAAAATAAGTAC